>NEWO01000991.1:173993-188599 GCA_003013225.1 Phalaenopsis aphrodite
AGAAATAATGAAATCAAACTGATCTCATATCTTTTAAAGTTTAGTTTAAAGAACACTACATCTCAAGCTACGTATCTATCTTGAAAGATAGACACCTGACTTGGTAGTGAGGCTCAACCAAATAAACTAAGAAATGTATGACATCCATTTGGTATGGGAAACCATTTTTTATGTTAACCGACAAGTTCCCCTGCTTAATATGAAGAATTAAATAGGGTTTACATTAAGTTGGGTTCTTGAAAGTTTATTATAAAGACAAGCCCTTATAGTTAATTACATCTTGGATAACTGAAGTCACCTAAGAAAACTCTCAATAAAATTATGGGATATTGTCTTCAAGAATTTCAAAGGATAGAATTTTTCAACGAGATCAGACAAAGAGGTGTGAAATGGGAATGGTTCAAATTGAGAACTTATATTTTTGGAATTCAAAGGTAGAAGAACTAGGGGATGTCACGGATTTTGAGGAGAACCACAGTGACTTCCCAATCTATCTTACTATTTAGCTTCAATTTAAAGGAGAAATATTTAAATGTTTCATCTTGTCAATTTTATTAATTAGAGCTTACATTTGTGCAATATAATCCCACAAATGACCTGGAAGATGTGAGGATTTAGGTCGTGACAAATGAGAACCTCGGAATCCTAAAACATGTTAGGGCTTATATTGTATAGCACAACCATACAAAGGCTTAAAGATAGATTGAGGATTTACGTCGCACTAAGAGAACAAACTCAAAATCCTATGGTTTTTTATTTAATTCTAAGGAATGATTTAGTTGGTGTAGACATGTTTTATTATTGAAGACGGTCGTGCTGCCCACAATGGTAGCTCCAAGCTTCTAATTGTATCAAGTTTGAGTTTTCTACTATGTCAAGTCATGATGTCAAACCAAATGTTTCCTAAAGTTATATTTATTTAATTATTAAGGGAGGGCTTAAAATTTATTAGAGCGACACCGATTAGGATCCCACGGTTCTCTCATTTTGGTATCACCATTTACTTGTAAATTTACTTAGCTTAAATGAGTTATGAAATCCATTTAAACATGAGAGATCTCGTTAGCAACAATTGGTTACTTCCTCTGAGGGACTCCCGTAAATTCAAAATGACACTTTAAATTTAGTAAAATTTCAAAGAATTTATAGTTACCTATCAAACAATTTGTTTTAGGTTTTAAAAATGTTGATTAATTTTTGAAAAAAGTTGTTTTGGTTCGTAAGTAAATGAAAGTACTCAACCAAGCAGTTATAATGTTGCAGAAAGTTAAAAAAAGAATAGTTGAAGGTGTAACTAATAAACCCCAGGTTATGAATGATTGAGTCTTGAAAGATCTTAATGGATAATTCTATAACAAAATATAACAAGTCCAACTTGTCCTTTAGAATATTCAAAAGATTTAAAAGTATTCAGGGGATGACCCCACACTGTTTTGAAGATCTCTTGAAATATCCGAGTTCATTCTGAACTTATCATATTGTTTCATTAATCATCCCAAGCCAAATTTATATTACTCTGTTACTCGGTGAACTTTGGCATTTTAATTATCCCAAGGACAAAGTGCTCAATCAGTCAGTTGATATTTTACTTAAGAGTTATGTAGGTGAATTCCCCTAAGGCAAGTTTCAGTCATTAATGACCTGATACCCACCATTAAAGTTGAGTTCGATAGTGTTAATCATCAACAACATTATCTTCTAAATCCCGTCAAACAAGTTTTGAAATCAAAGTCTAGATCACTACCAAGCCCCTTAATGAATTTAATGGGAGAAATATTAGCAAGTGATAAAACTTTCATTTAGGTGATATCGATTCTGATTAAAAGAACTTAGATCATTATTAATTGTGGACTTGATCATAAGTAAAACATCATCTCCTTAGTTTAAGCACATCACTCGGAAATCATTTGATTTTGATTAACTTTCAAATTCTGATATTTAGAAAATTTATAATTTTATTCTTATCATGGAAAAGGTGGCAAGTTGGTTTTTAAGTTTTACCCATTATGTTTTAAATATCCAAACATGTTATTAAGATCAAACTTTCCCATTTTCCCTTTGATTAATCCTAAATTTTGACTAAGGAACAAAAATCCTAAATTTTGATTAAGGAACCAAAATCCTAAATTTTTATTAAGGAACCATTCAAATGACTCCAGAAATTTTGAAATTTCCTATCCATAGGTAATTAAAACATCATAGGAGAAACAATGTGGTTTTCATATTTTAATTTAAATAATTATTATTCTAACTTAAAAAATATGACTTTTTTTAATTAATTTATTAAGCTATCAAAAGGAAGTTTTTGATTTATGATAAAAAATATTAAAGGTTTCCTTAGGTCAGAGATATACTTAGACAAAATTTCATTTTTTGAATTAAGTTTTAATCATTATTTTAAATTTATTTAATGGCTTTTTATGATTTAATTTGAATGAAAAATATGTTTTATTTTAAAAAAAAATTAAATTTTAATTAACCTCTCTGAGTCCAAAGAACTCAGAGAAATAAATTTTATATTTTTATGATTTTCAATTTATTTATTACAATTATTTTAAAGAGAAAATTAGAAAAATACATTTTAAGCCTTTAGAAATTTATTTTTAACTTAAAAAAATTAGAAAAAATATTTTAATGAGTTCCAAGTGATGAGAAAAAAATTAGGAACTTTTTGAAATATTTTTGTATTCGTGGAATTTTTTAATTATTTTTAATTCAAAATAAAGCTAAAAAATAATGTATTTTATAAAAATATACTTTTATTTTTCGCAACTGCTCCTGATCACAAGGAACTCAGAAAACCACTTTTAATAATTTTTCTAAGTGTATTTAATAAAATATAATTATTTTTGTATAAAAAAAATTTCTTGAAAGAATATTTATAGTTCTTATACTTAATGAGATAATTTTAAAACTTTTACAGTTGGTTAAAATGACTTTTATGCACAATTTGAAATTGATTTTGTTAATTTTTTTATTAGTAATTAATTTACATAAATTAAAGCAAGATATATACATTTAATTAACTATAGAAATGTACAAAATAATTCAAATCATCATGACATTTTTCCTAAGCTTCTCTGACCATAGAAAACCTACTAAAACTATTCTCATAATTTTCCAAGTGGTATTTTAATTTATATAGTTATAATAAGTTAAAATAACCATCATAGCTTTAAAATTAAGATTAGAAGCATAGAGATGCTTTCAGACCTCAGAAAAATCTGAGAACATCCCCTTTGTCATGAAGAACAAACTTCAAAATTTAAAGCTGTGGTGAGCAATGTTTGATCATAATGAATTAAAATACTTAAGAGAGTATTTAATTCATTAAAAATTAGAGAGTCAACAAATAATTTTTATTTTTCTTCCACATTACTCTCCTCTGTTCACTGGGCAATAGGGTACTTTTTATTTTCTTCTTATGATTTTTTTAGAGAAAGGTATGCATTTTTGAAGTTCATGCATATAAATAATTCAAAAAAATCCATATTTTTCTACTTAAACATGCGACACCACCTCATCCTCATCTGCGTTGAACTTTACACACGGTGCTCGGCTTTTTGACGCCGTAAGCCAACTCAACTGCCACGTGGCCTGCCTTTTCGTTCCAAGCGTTCGTTCGACTTGATCTCCTTCATCCATTGAATGAACGCGTGATCTGGCGACTCTTTTTCATCGTTTCCAAGTGTCCAAGCCCGAGAACCGTTCACACTAAAACCTTAAGATTTTGAGCTAGACTCAACCAAATCACATTGTTTCTAAACATTCATCTACTCAAGACAAGCATATCTATATGGCTTATACGATATGATATATACTTAATACTTATGGAGTACAAAAAATAGGCTTGGATTAGGGTTGAGGTTCAATACCTTAGTATGGGAGGGGAGGCCTCAATTAGATGGTTGCGGTAGCTTCTTATGGATCCAACGATCCTTTAGATGAAATCCTAAGCCCTGATGAATTGTATGTTAGAGGCACTTTAGGATGGGGCTTTTTTAGGAAATCAACTCTTCCCACTATACGGATGGTGTGTGCACAATTAATTGAATTTTTGTGGAGTGTGGAGTTGTGGGGAAATCTGTCCTAGTTTTCTTTAAATTTTAAACTCAAAGCTGAGCTCTCACAGAAAAATCCAGATGGGGAAAATTGTGGGCTTGAGTTTATGAGTTCTTGGAGAGTGTCTGGAAGCAATTGAATAAAGTCTCCCCAAGGAAATTTGCTAGCTCTATTGTCGTCGATGGAGGAGGTGGCTTAAATAAAGGGGCTTGGGGTGGAGTTCAAGGCTTTAATTCAAGTGCAATTGAGTGCTTAAGTGGAGGGCAGAAAAATGCCAAAGACTAATTGGAGTTGGCCAGCTTGGATGGATGAGATTGAGTTTGGATGGAGGCATGAGGGCTCTCGGTTCTAGTATTATCGGGCGAATAGGGTGGCTGTCTAGAGTAGGGGAGGATCCAGAGAAGGTTTAATTATGATTAACTCCTAATGGTACGGTATGATGGCAAGTATTTCTTGGTTTAGGCCCAAAAAAGGACAAAATTCATTAAAATAAGGAACCATTGGTCAATGGCTTCTATAGAGTGGGCTAGGTGAGTCTAGCCTAGTTACTAGGATCTATTTGGTGGCTGTGGTGTCATTACTTTGGTCACTTTGGCATGGGTTAATCAATTTTGGTGCATGGGTTCAATTTGGGTTAAATTTTCTTGTTGATGGATTTTAGTTAGGCTAGCCAAAAAAATGAGCCCAATTGATTGATTAATTTGGTGTAAATGATTATCATAAAGAGTTTATAAAAGATTTGGAGTGGTTTTGAATTGATTGGAATGTTCAATTTGAGGGATTTTGGACACTTGATCAATTTGGGGATGCTGGGTTAGATATGGGTTTAGGTTGGGCTAGATTTGGGTTAACTCCATTAATTCATATTGTTCTAAAGGAATGTCACAAAGAGTTCTCAACATTAATTGGGTGTCAATTTATTGGTTAGCTCATTAAATTTGGTGGCATTTAGAGATATGGATAAATTGGGGCAAATTTGGGAATTTTGGATTTGGTTTGAAATTGAGAGAAATTGAAGCTTGACCAAGGTCAATTGAGGGTTCAATTTTGTGTGTGGAGATGTTTGAAAGAGTTTATGATTCACAATTGGGGCAATTAGAAAGATTTGGGGGTTTAATTGCGTAGGATTTCAATTTTAGGCTTAATTGGAGCTTTTTGATTTGGGTTGAAATTGGACTTAAATGTGAGTCAATTATACTTGGATTTGGTTTGAATTCAGTTTTATCATGATGAATTTGAATTAAGAATTGAAATTGGGGGGAAATTGGGCCTTTATGGGCAATTTGGGGATTTTAGTCAAAATTAGTCAAATTTATAAAATTGGATTTAATTGAAGGGCCCTAATTGATTTTGGAGACATTTGAGATGATTTTGAGGGTTTTGGGAATGTTTGGGCCACTAAGGATATTTTTGTAATTTTGGCAAAATTAGGGGTATTTTGGTAATTTTTGCAATTTTAGGAATTTTTGTGCAATTTGGGTAGTTTTAAATTGTTTAAGATGTTTTTTTGAATAAATTTGGGTATTTTGGGTGAAATTGAAAATTTTGATCAAATTTAGGGCTTAGTTGAGCGATTTGGGGGCAAAAGGCTAAGCTTGGTATTTTGGTGAAAGTGGGGTGTCAACCACCTTATTTGAGCCATGGACCAATGGAATCCTCTACTTTGGGTCTTCCATGTATTGGTCTTGGCTAGACCATAGCCTAAGGCTAGTGGGCCTAAGGAACCATCTACAAGAGTCTCCCAAAAGATCATGAGATCAAAGTCAACAAACTTGGGTTTAGGGTTCTGAGTGAATGTGAGTGAAAGTAAGTGTAAGTGAGTGAACTAGCTCCAGACCAACACCCAAAGTCAACCTTAAGGCCAAACAGTCCTATGGGGACTCCCCTTGAGCTCCCCAATATTGACCCCACTTACCAAGTGCTAGAGGTCAGGACCAATATGTGGAACTTCAAGTTGAGCAAAGAAGAGTTTAAGATCTTTAATGGCCAGGGTTCCTTTTCTAGTCCTCTAGGAATTGTCAATAGAAACGTCCTATGGCTAGACCCTAGGCTACTGATGAGGAAAGAGCTAGACCTCAACCAAAAGTGAGGTCAACAATGATACTTAAGGAAACATCAATAAAAATAAATTCTATTATCGTTGTAATCCTTCAAGCATTGAAATATCCACATGATAATATGAAACTTAAAGAACCCTCACCAAAACACTGTTAGTAGGAATACTCTAGCATATAGCCAAACATAATAGTAAGCATTGTACTCTAACAAACATGAAATTTCTCCAATGTTATATGAAGACTTCAAATTCCTTCCAACTCAGCGGAAGGAAGCAATGAAATTATACAACAGTTAATTATTAGACAACACATCGATGATGTTTTTATAGCCAAAGGTAGTGAGAAAAGTAGTATTGTTGTAAAAAAGAGAAGTAAGATAAGAACGTAAAATAGAATAAGTAGCAAAACATATTAGAATCTCAGTAGTAGAAAAATGAACCTCAAATTATATGAAGTAAGAGTAAATATATGTCATGCATAGAGACTCATCACTAGAAAAAAATAGATGAAAACAAAATTTTCGAGTAAAAGAAGTGAGATTATGATGGCTAATAATTAAAATAACATTGAACCCAAATGTAATTATGATATTGTACAACAATATAACTATAAAAGGATAGATAAAGATTCTTCAAAAAGCCCACAATAGTTATGAAAAATGCTTAATGCCTCTCGCTTATGGGATGGGCCATTATATCCTAAGGAGGAGTCCTTTTGCCTTACAAAATATATACTAAAGAAGCAAAATCAACTTCCATTAATTAATTATATCAATTAAAACAAATAGCTAGTTGAAGTTCCATATAGATAACCATAGTTTCAACCTCAAGTGGGTTATCAACTAAATTGGAGAAGAGAAAAAACCTAGGAATTTAACCCTAATTTCTAAAAATGCCATCAATTCCAGCAAGTCTACAAGACTAGCTCCCATCAGTATTGATCTTCATCCATTCAGCAAGAGGAGGAAGCCATCTCACTATAGTGATGAGTTGTTGTTACATACTCCCATCCTAGAATAAATAATTATCTTAATCATTAAAATTATTTTCTACAGATATAACCAATACGGTTAACAAATATAGTTTTGCCTTTGACCTGTTTCTCTAATAACTTAGTATCATTCCTAGCTTGCCAAATGAACTAGCAAATAATGTATGGACATACACTCATTAAATGTTGTTATAAAAGAAGGTTTCCAAATTTTGCAACATTTAGAAAAACATCCCCATTTTAAAGGAACAACAATATGAAAGATGCTCCCAGTGGCACTCCACACTTCCATGGACACTTGACTTGAGCAGAAAAAATGAAATAAATTTTTTGGCTTGTTTCTACATAAAATACATTGATATCGGAGTCTCAAACCACTAAGCTTGAGGATATATTTACCAGGTATCAAATTAGAGAAAAATCTTCATGGAAAAAAGGAAATTGAAGTAGATAAAACAAAGCTCCAAATTCTTTTACCCAAACTATTTTTTGGAATTTATGTAGTTGGCAATGTAAACCTCTAAATATTGAAGTGTTGGTCGGTACTTTAGGTATATGAATATCTTTTTTTGTAGTATGAGTATAAATTTTAGAAATATAAGAAACATTTTTCTTCACTCATCAACTCCTAAAGGTGGTTAAGATTACACCTGCCATCTTTGCAGACATAAGTGAATAACTAATGTTCATAAACTTCTTCCCTAACCACATCAAACTACTCTCTGGTCCAACAGTCTCTCCAGAAAGAAATATTCCCACCCACAAATTCCAGAAATTAAAATTTTTTCCCTAGTCCCTTACATGTAGTAAAGATTTTTACACTCTAGAATTGCTCAACTTCCACGTAATAATGGATGGATTGCCATTAATGCAATATTTTTATTGCATGAACATAGCTTATAAGTAATTACCTTTTCTAAAACCTAGTCATTTTTTAAAATAAGACAAATCAGTAACATGGTGAAGATGCTCAAGCCCAAAGCCTCCAACACTTAAAGTGTTACACATTACCTTATAAGTTGTATAATTCCTATTAGAGTAATTTCCAGCCCACAAATTTTATTAAAAGAAGTTTTAAGCTTTTTGTAGTACAAATTTTCATCTTAAAGACATGTAAAACATACATAGGCATAGTAGTAAGCATACAATTGAGCAATGTGATCCTGCCTCCAGAAGATAAAGCATCATTCTTCAGAATCCAAAATCTTTTTCAAACTTTTCTCCACCTCCTCATCCATCCGAATCTCTCTTCTTTTACCTCTGAGTAAATTTAAAGGAAGTTCGACACAAGAAAAACTAGAGAAGTTAGTTGCCTAGTTTGTTATGTCATATTTTACTTCTTTGCAAAAGTACAGATGGCATTTGTTCTTATTGAATTCAACTACAGAAACTGTTTGAAAAGCCACCAACACTTAATATAGTTTCCTAATATAAATTTTACTTGAGTTAGAGAAAAGAAACACATCATTAACCCAAGTCAAATGACACACCATAACCTTAGATTTATGTGTAGAATTCACATTAGAAAGATTGATAGGTAATTTATTCACCATTCTAGAAAAAAAGATAAATGCTAAAATGAAATAGTTGGAGAAAAGTGATCTCCTTGTTTAATGCCTCTAGAAGCCGAAAAGAGACTAAAATTGTTACCATTAAGTAATATGGTGTATTTGTTGCTAGCTAAACATCTCCAAATCAAATCACAAATCTTCTTTTTGAAACCAATAACTTTGAAAATATTAAGTATCAAATTCTCGTTGATAGTTTCATTTGCTTTTTTCGATATCTAATTTCAGCACCATGCTTCCCACTCTGCATTTTTTATCAATATCATAGAGTAATTCCTATGTTAATGTAATATCATCTGTAATTCTTTTTCCCTTAATGAAGGGTGACTGGTCATCTGAGATTAATATAAGTAGGCGAGGAAGAATTCATTTTACTACAATTTTACTGATTATATTTGATATAACTAATGTTAAACATAATGTTCTAAATTGCTCCCAATACACTTTCTCATATGATTTAGGGATTAATAGAATAGTTGAAGTAGAGAAGAAATTGCCTGATTCATTACCCCTAATATAGCTCTGGATAACCTTGACAACTTCCTTATTTATATTGTTCCAACATCTTATATAAAAATGAGAAGTGAACCCATTAGGCCAAACCACTCTATTAAAGTTAATATTAGTAAAAGCGTCATAAACTTCCTTCTTGCTAGTAATCCAACATAGTCTCTCTTCTATAAAATAATTCTCCTTAACCTTTTTTACATCCCCCAAATGATTACATATTTAAAAAAAAAATTGACAACCCTATTACCAATGTTCTGGTTCCTAATGACCCAATTGTCTTGTTCCTCTTTGATTCTCATAATGGTATTATTTTTCCTCTTCTATTAAATATATGCATTAAAATACTTGATGTTTCTATCATCCTTAGTGAACTGAAGATCATAAGTCTTTTGTTGTAAAAATTATTTCTTCCAAGGATATAGCCTCCAACAACTCTTTTTGAGCTTCCTATAAATCCAAGAATAAATCCTAATTTGCCTCATCTCTATGTTCCAATTCTCTTAATTTTTTATCTTCTATAATAACTCTTGTATTAAAATCTTCAAACACATTTCAGTTCCATGATTTCAAAGAAACAACCATGTTTTTTGTAGTCTCCAAAATACATACCAAACACAACAAACATCTTCATTTTTCCAATTCTCTTTAATAACCCTTATGAAATCATGATAATGAGACCAAAACTTAAGGTATCTAAAATGAAATGTGTAGGATTTCTAATAATAGCCAATGGTAAGCAATAAAAGCTTATGATCAGAGTCAAAGCTACATATATTCTAAACTTTGGAGTATGCATAAGAGGATAATCAATTTGTCTAATCTTCTGAATTGCTTACCACTTTTCCAAGTGAATTTGGACCGTAGATAACCCAAATTAAAGATATTTGATTCAGCTATAATATCACATAAATTTTCCATAAGTGATTTCTTAACACTTCTACTCCCTCGTTTTTCAAATTCAAGAAATATCATATTAAAAACTCCACCAATCAGCCAACTTTCCTTAGTTTAAGGCCCCACTAATTTAATTTTTCTTCTAAGGAATAAAAGTTCATATTGTACCTCAGTAGATCTAGTAAATACCAAGGGGAGCACATGCCAATAATCAAATAATTGATTTGCTTTACATAGCCAAATTTAATATAAAAGTAATTCCAATTAAAAAAGATGCAATTTTAATCGCATACCATACAACCCACCATACAACAAAAATAGGAGATTTAGCATAAAACGGTACAGAAAGAAAGCATATCATATTATAATCCCCACTTCTAAAGACACGATCAATACTAGTGCCCTCTAAGGGAGCAACTCCCATCTATATTACTTTTAGCCATAGACTAGAAGGTTTCCGTATAACAACTTATTTGACAAATTTTATTTTCTATTTACCATAGAAACTGAGTAACTGGTTAGTAAAAAAGGTTAGCTCTAGCAAAGTAACTACTTTTAAAACCACCATAAGCAAAATCTTTGGAGAATAAACAACAACATAAGTTGCAACCTGATACACCAAAATAATGTATTGTTTTAAGTATACATTTAATGCTTATTTTTTTGTGATATTCCACTTTAAAGAAGGATATTTTCATGTTTTTATTGTAGGTATATCAATTTTAGGAATTTGGAGCAAAAGTAGCAAAAATGACAAAATTTTGAGCCAAATCAACGAATTTGTTGATTCTGGCGCCTGAAGCGCCAAAACTAGACCCTGAAGCACCATTGTATAGAGAACTGACATCTGAAGAGCAAAAATTGGCTCTAGAAGCACCATTTTATAGAGGGCTGATGTCTTAAGCTCCAAAATCCAGAACAGTGCGGTCTTAAGAAAGATGGCACCTGAAGCGCCAGAACCAGCACCTGAGGCTCTGAAACCAGCGCCAGAGGTGTTAGAAACGAATTTTTTAAAATTTAGGCAGTTCAAGACAAATTTTTCACCAATTTCATAGGGACCACTTGTTCTAAATACTCCATGGAGTGATTCAATGCATGTAGACACTTTGGAAGGTTCTTTTATGAAGGGATGTGTCTCTTTGAGCAATAAATATTTCTTTTGAAATTTGAAAGGGTTAACTTTTGGATAGAATTTTGGAGGGAATTTTAAAATATTTTTAGAGGGAGGCAGACTCTAAAAAATGACAAGCATGAGAAAGGTGTAAAAGAGGTGTGAAGGTTTGTGAAGGACAGTTCAAAGTTTCAATTGAGGCATGAGAGAGAGAGAAAGTCAAGGGCTTGGAGATTTTCTTCAAGGATTGTAAGAGGAGAGGGAAGATAGGAGATTTCTTCTTTATTTCTCTTCTAAGTAACAATTTTGAGTTCTTGTAAAGAGGGAAAGTGCTTGAAGAGAACGTCTAAGGATTTACTTGAGAAAGACTGTGAGATAAGTTGTGTCTTTTATTTCTTTATTTTTGTAAACTTGTTTTAATATATGAAATCCGTGTTTTATTGTTTCCTTTTCATGAATTCTGAGTAGTCTTCTTATCATTATCCCTACTTTGAGAATTGGTTTTGTGAAGCATTTATTTTATTTTATTCAGTTTTAAATATAAATAAATTGTGATGTTTTAAACTCTAATCTTCATTTAGTTTTTGTTTTGGCCAATTGAAATGTTAAAACGTGTTGAGAAACACATATTTTGAAAGAGGTATGATTTCTACAGTATAGTGAGTATCACATTTAATTTCATTATAGAGAATGTTATTCTTGGGGTTGAGCGCAAGTAATTATGGAAATATAGTTTGTTGGATGCAAAATTGGAGATATTAAGGTGATAAATTAAAATCCCTAATTTGGTTCAGTTGAATGGAAACTAATTCAAGATTGTTAGCCCTCGGATGATGGAGTATTTGGAGCTCTTGTGTGGCAGCCGGTTTCCTCCCAGCTAAATAACAGAATTTGGGACCAAACTGTGGATTAGTCAATATTGTTTATGCACTTGGAAGAGGTTAAAGAATATTATTGCTCCTATTTGGCACAAAATAATTTTTCTATATTTTTAAAAGCTTTTAATTTCTTCACAATCCATGTACTCATTGTAAAGGTAAAGATTTTTTTCTTAAATGTAAACCTCATCACAAAAACTTTGTTTAGATTTCATAAGTTTGTTTTTGAATATTTAATAATTAGTTTAATTAACTTAGTTCTTTTAACTGCTTATTTTTTAGCATACACACAATTGCTTTGGATTTAAATTTCACACTTCAATTTTGTAGTTTAAATTGTGATATACTTTATAATCATAATAATTTAACTATAAGCATTTCCAATTTCCTTGTGGGATCAATATGTAAGACTCTATTAAAGCCCTTTTTTTACTTGATCGATACGTATAATTGCATTATTATTAGGAGATTTCACAGTTTAAAGATTAAAAAAAAAGTTTAACTAACGTTCTTTTTGTTTAGTTTACATTGCATATTTATTATTATAACTGTTGTGTGTATTTTGTAATATTGAAAAATCTTTGCAAAATTAACATACAAAAATCCCTGTACGCTGTCAAAAATTACCTACTTTGTCATATATATTTTATGCTCAATTTTAATGATTTTAAAGGATATTGCACTTTAAATGATGGTATTTTGCATATTTTTGGTTTCACATACAAGAAATGGACTTTTGGAAAAAATGAGGCAAAAATTGTGCAGTTTTGTTTCAAGTCATAAACAACTTGAAGGCTAACTCTTGCTTTAGTTTTTAAACACTAAGACCAAATTAGGGATTTTAGTCTGTCACCCTAAAGATTCTTTTATTTTACACCCAACGAAGAATATTTCCTTAGTTTTTTGCACTTAATTTTATAAACAAATTTCTCCTTCATGAAATCAAATGTGATCCTCACTATGTTGTAGAAGTCATACTCCATTTCCCTAATCATATGTTTTACAAAATATTTTAACAAATCAATTGACCAAACTGAAAAGTAACTTAAGTTCAGAGTTGAAAAATCATAACAATTTATTTTATATTTTAATTATGACACATTCATTTTATCTCTTCATTTCACCATATCTCAGAGTTGGGGGAAAGATAGAGGGAACTACTCAGACTTCATGAGAAAGATACGACAAAACACAAATTTCATATATAAAATAAAGTTCATACAATACTAAATAAACGAACAAACATATCTGAAACTCTTTCTCAAAGTAAATCCTTTGTAGCCTTTTCTTAGAAATGTAGGAAGAAAAACTCTCTCACTTTTCTCCTTCTTCAACACTCTTACGGAAAGTTTTGCACTAAATCTCAGCACAAGTACTCTAAACTATGAAAGTAAAATCACTAATTGACTCCAACATGGTAGTGGAATGGAATGATGTAGAGCAAAAAATGAACATAGAGGAGCCCATTTTTTTATGAAATTTGGCCCCAAATAAAGCCCAAGGTTGGTTCTCCCAAGTGGTGCCTCCAAAAACTCTTCAAAAAGTCATCCAAATACATTGAACCTTCTAGAAACGGGGTCTGCACTTCTTTTGGTGCCATCAGCGCTGGTCTGGCGCCGTCAGCGTTGAGTAAAAATCTCCAGCAATAAATTGTTTTGTGCCATCGGCGTTGACCTCGACGTTGTCGGCGCTTAGCATTTCTTCAAAAAACGTCATTTACACTCCAAATTTCATCCTTTTTGCTTTCTTTTTGCTTTAAGCCCTAAAAATCAACAACCTGCAAGAAAATATCAAAATACCTTCCACTAAAGTGTAATATCACCAAAAATAGGTATAAAATATGGGTCTAAAAATGCATATATTTTCAGTGTATCAAAATCCCCTAAACTTACATGTTAGTTGTCCTCAAGTAACTTCTCTACTACATAAAAAATATGACTTATGATAAAGAATTTAACTTTTAGTTTTCTAAATATAATAGTTTTAACTTAAGAAAAATTCAAAACAAATCCAGTTAATACTAATGGTGTAAGTATATTCAGTAATTAAGTCTAAGGTTTTTGATCTTCTATTTCTTTCAAGAAAAATTGAAATTTGTTATATTAAAGTCACTTAGGAAATTCATATGAAAAAAACTTCATAAAACTTTATTAATAATTAAGTTAACATTCAAATAAAGAGTTTAGAAATGTGTCTAAGTCTTTTTCCTTAAGTTAATTCAAGTGAAGCCAATTTTTAATTAGGCATCTCCTCAAGCTTCTCCTCACATATTTTATTATTTTTTTCTTTTTCTTTTCTTTTTCTTTTTTTCTTTTTCTTTTAGTTCTCTTTTTTTTCTTTTCTTTTCTTTTTCTGAGGATTATTATATCTGGACAGCCTTACATTTCTTCACTTAACAAATTTATATTAACTTAAAGATTTCATAAATTTTAATTTTTTTCTTTTTACATGAACCTCTTTAAGATTTTTAATACTTCAAAAATACAAATTTCTTTTACTAAAAATAGAAAAAAATAGATATATTCTCTTTTACTAA
>NEWO01000991.1:275522-286992 GCA_003013225.1 Phalaenopsis aphrodite
TAGTCTTGTACCTACAGAGTTTATGTAATTACTTGAAATTTTTTTGAAAATCTCACTATGGTATTTACTTAAATCAAACTTATAGTATTTCTGAATTAAAACCTTACCCCAATATATCACAACTTTTATGTAGTACAAAAATTACTTGAGGACAAGTAATAGTTAAGTTTGGGGGATTTTGACCAATAGAAAATATGTTGAGATTTTCATCCTATTTTACACAGATTTTGATGATATTGCACTTTAAAGAAAGGTATTTTTGAAATTTTGTTGCAGGTATGTTGAATTATGGTCATTGGAGAAAAAAGATTCAAAAATGAGCAAATTTGTAGCAAAAAGGACCAAAATATGAAGATTTAATCTTGGGCGCCGAAGGCGAGCTTGACGCTGCCGACGGTGAGTTTTTCCCGAGAGTCCAGAATTAAGTATTCTAGAAGGCCGCTGACGGCGCCATCGAGGCCGCCAACGGCGAGCATATTGGTTCTCTCAATAGATGCATTGAATGTGGACTATTTTTGAAGGGACGCTTGGGCAACTCTTGAAAACATTTCTACAACTTTAAAAGAAACATTGGGAGGCCAAAAAGGTGGTGTCCATGGGGTGTCCGCGGAGTCTTTGTTGTTTGTGGTGCCCATTAGAGTGTAAAGAGTGGTTGGTATTGTGAGGAATTCTTCGAGAGATTGTAAGAGTGGAAGGAAAGTGAGAGATTTCTTTCTCCTTGCCGCTTCGAAGGAGAATTTTGTGTGCTGTAAAGACAACAAGAAATTCAGAGGAACTTTGAGTAGTTTGCTTGGGAGGAATTAGAGATAAGTTGTATTTACTTATTGAAGTTTTTATGACTTTGCTTTTATATATAAATTCCATGTTTTGATGTATCTTCTCCATGAGTTTTGAGAAGTTTTCTCTGTCTCTCTCCTTGTCTTGTGATTTTTTTAAATGGTGATTTGAATTGGTTGTTCCATGAGAATGTTAAAAAATTTGTGATGATCTTTTCACTTCAATATTAATTTACTTTCAATCTGGTCAATTGATTTGTTAAAATATATTGGGTTTTACAACTAAAGTGAAGATTACATCCAAAATTTAGGGAGGTCAAAGTCCTTGAAAGTTGGGTGCAAATAAATAAGGAAATAAAAATTATCGGGTGTAGAATTGGAGATTTTAGTGTGATAGGGTACAATCCTTAATTTGGTCCTATCTTTTTGGTGCTGAAGTGTAGATGTTAGCCCTCAGACGAGGGAATCATGGGAGCTCCAAACTAGGAGTCGGTATCTTCCCAGCCTACCAGTATCTTCGTAGCCTAGCCGTAGATTCAGTAACCAAGCATAGGATTAGTCAATGTTCTTTATGCCTCTTCCAAAGGGTAAAGAATATGTATGCTCCTATTTGGCATAATACAATTTGAACTGATTCAATTTATCTATTCACTTATATTTCTTGACAAGGAGAATGATGCTCTCTTATATATTGAACTTCATATTAGAAACTTTATTAGTAGAATTAGTTAACTAAGAGTTTATTAAAATTACATTTTTATTTCAATTGTTTATTAGTGACAAATATGCAATTTGAACTATATTGTTGTGATTAAGTATTGATTTTTTAAATCTTAGTTCGTAGCCTCTAATATTATTCTCTTGGGATCGATATCCAAGACTCCATTAGAGACCTGTATTACTTGAGCGATACGTATACATGCTTTGATAAGTGTGACTTCGCAATTATATAATATTTTATACACATCTTTAGGAAATTTATAACCGCTGTCAAGTTTTTGGCATCGTTGCTGGGATTTAAATCTTCTAGCAGCATTATAATATTCTTGTATTCTTAAGCAAATATAAATTTGTTGTTAGCTGTGTTGTAACCTCTCGTAACGACACTGCCTCTGCCCACTCGAAGAAGTAATCTGTAGCGATAAGAATTAATTATGTCCCTTAGAGGATGAAGGGTCGATCGGACCTGTTATGTCAGTGCTCCAACACTCGAATGGCCACGGGCAACAGTTGGGTGTAGCACAATTGGAGGTTGGTGTAAGACCACCCCATGCACCTGGCAAAAGTGATACTTTCTTGTTGTATCCATGCAATCAGACATCATCACTAGACAATAATATCTAAGTCTTTTAATCTTTATCTTCATTTTTGGCCATGACTTGTGAGCACCACACAATCCAGTGTGTACTCTTTGAGGATACAATGTGCTTCTGCTCTACGTAGACATTACATCCACATCTGATTAAATGATCTTCAATGAAGGACATCACCCATTAGAGAATTTGACATAGCTCTTCTTGTGATATGATATGCCTCAGACTTGTCCTCCGGTAACTTTCCACTCTTTAAATATTCTATTAATGGCTTGGGCCAATCTTTGTTGATGTTAGTAACAGAAATCATCGTTCTTTTTTCTTTTTCGAGCTTGTGTAAATTGTCAAGGTTGATCTAAGACAAAACTCATCATCCTTGTATTGTAATGTCGATGGAATCCTTTGGTGGACATGTCATCTCCTTAGCAAGTTTTGCTAGAGCATCGCAATAGGAATTATCGCCTCGAAGAATGCAGTAGAGAGTCACAATGAGAATCTATTCTAGCAGCTTCATTGTATATCGGTGGTATTCTGTTAGCCTTGGTTTCAAAGTCTTATACTATCCGGTGACTTGTTAAATAACGAGTTGAGAGTCGCCAGAGACAGCAATGTCAGCTATATCCATTGAGATTTCCAATTCCAATCCAGTGATTAGGCTTCTTATTCTACTTCATTGTTTGGGCATGGCTCTATTAAGAGATAAAAAAATCTCAACATGTCCCTATCTGGCGTGATGAAAATCAGCCCAATTCCTACTTTGCCCAGTATAACTATTCCTAATCCTTTGTCTTTTCTATTTGATGAAACTCCATTATAGTACATTTCCCAGCATTGTACATTGGAGAAACCTATTTGTAATAGTTGTTGATCTAATAACTCATCTAGTAACTCATCATTAAGAGGGGACACAGTTGAAAGTGGGTATGCTGCGAGGAAATATGCTAAAATTTGTCCCTTGATAGCGCGGAGGGGAACAAAAGTTATATCAAATTGCAATCAAATCATCGAGCTTCTTGCTAGACATCGAAAAAGTGTTGGTCAGGTCATTAAATATTGTAATGGATTAACTTTCAAAATAAGGGTAATTTTGTAAGAAAGCATGTAATGCCTAAGCTTTTGGGCGGTGAAAATTAAAGCTAGACAATGCTTCTCAATAAGTGGATACTTTACCTCCATCAATGTTAAATGTCAACTCAAGTAGTAGAGCGCATTTTCCTTGCCCTCCTCATTGATATGAGCCAACAAGGCTCTGAGAGAGAGTCATCTAAGGTCAAAGTATAAAGTGTCAATGGTTTTCCTTGGATAGGAGCTACTAAAATAGTAGGTGTCATTAAATATTGCTTAACGTCCTTGAAGGCCTGCTGACATTTCTCTTCCCAAATAAATTTTGCATCCTTTTCATTAATGCCGAGAAGGGATGACACCTACCTGAGAGATTAATAATAAAGCATCTCAGAAATGCCAACTTTCCCTGAAAGGAACATAGTTATTTCATGGTTTTAGGAGGAGGCATTTCTAAGATAGCTATAATCTTATGAGGGTCGATCTCGATTCCCTGATGACGAACAACGAATCCTAGAAATTTTTTGGAGTTGACGACAAAACCGCACTTTAAGGGATTCATCTTGAGATTATTTTGTCATAATCGTTCGAACACGATCCTCAAATCCTGTAAATGGTCTATTTTCTATTTGCTCTTGATGACCAAATCATCCATGTAGCATTCCACTTGGTTGTGAATTAGGTCATCAAAGATCTTCATCATTGCTCATTGATATGTTGCTTTGGCGTTCTTTAACCTGAATGACATCACTGTGTAGCAAAAGATCCCAATCGGTGTTCTGAAGGTTGTAAGTGTTGCATCCTCTGGAGCCATTTTGATTTAGTTGTATCCTAATAATCCATCCATGAAGGACAAAATCTCATGTGTCGAAGTGATTTCCACCATCATTTCTGGTATCGTCAACGAAAATTCAACTTTTAGAAAGGCTTTGTTCAAATCCCTGAAGTTGACACATACATGAATTTATCCATTTTTCTTCCTAACTGGTATAATATTTTCTAACCAAGTGGGGTACTGCTCTTCTCTTACAAAGTTAGCCTCTATCAATTTCTTCACCTTCACAATGACTTGTTGCTCTATTTCGAGCTGCATTCTTTTGGCAGCTTATTTTACTAGGGTTATATCTTTGTCCACCCCGAGTTTATGAACCGCAACTTCCGCTGATAGCCCTGGCATTTCATCATAACTCCATGCAAAATAATCTTGGAATTCTGGTAGGAACTTGATTAATTCTGAAGATTTTTTATTGTCGAGTAGAAAACTTATAAATGTAGGTCGGGGCTGCTCCTCAATCTCGTGGATAATTTACTTCAGTTCATCAATAGTTGATTAAATTTCTTCCTCAAATTCTAGCGGGGCATCTTCTATTAGTTGATCTTAAGAGTCACTCTACATCAAGGTAATCCTCTTCCAATCTGCTAGTAACAACCATACAAAATTTAGAATCATTGGCTGGTCCTATAGTACCAAATCCAAGACCTTCTTTCGAGTTAAGAGTTCAACTTCTAACATTCCATAATTTTTCAAAAAGTTGTAACTTATCTTTTAGCATTTGTGATGACAAATATCCCTGATCAATTAAATTTTGTACACAAGAAGAAAAGTAACCAAAAGATTATTCCATTAATTCATTAGGATCCTCGTCCAAATTTACATGATTTTTAAGATTAATAGAAGTAGAAGCACCGTAAAATTTGATCGACTTTAAACCAATGCTACTGACTTCCTTGACCTCTAAACTCTTGATTTTTTGAGGGAGAATTGGAGTAAGCGTCATGGAATTCACATAGTGGTTTATCCGATCATACATCGACTCATATTCACTTTTCTCCACATCCTATAAGGATATGTCGTACTATGTTTTCTTTGGTTTTATCATCACCATTTCCTCCTCGGAGCTTTCTTCATCATCAATGTTAATAGTCAGCTTAGTCTATCTAGCAATTGTATTGGTTCTTCCTCTTCCACGTTCCCGGCCTCGACCTTGGGTGCGCTAATTAAAAGAACCCCCATCATCTTGTTGCAAAAGAGCTGTGGAAGATTAATGAAGCGGTGATGAATGGCTTGTTCTTTATGATTCCTCTAAATCTTCAACTTTTTTGGTCACAATTTCATGAGAGAAGATAGTTTTTTTTGGAGGCACGTAATAGGCTGCATCTTCATGAATGCCAATTTTGTGAACTGAGAATGGTTGTAAATCTCTTTTAATGCAATGTTCTTGTTTTTTTTGTAATATTTGATGCATTGATGTAGGGAAGAATGAACTATATTATGTTCATGAATCCATGGTTGACCAAGTAGAGCATTGAAAGAGGTCTCAGCATCAATGATATGGAAGTTTTTGGTTGTTACTAGTTCTCCAACTTTCATAAGCAGTGTAATTGATCCAAGGGCTCTTTCTCCATTCTGATTAAATCCTCTTAACATCATTTTATTGGTTGTAAGATCTTGAGATTATATATCCAAATATGCAAAAGTCCTTAGACTCATTAAGTTAAGGTATGCTCCTAGATCCACCAAAACTCTGGAAAACATGAATATGTTATGTTAACAGAGATATAGAGCGATCATCTGTGGTCGGTGGTGTCGAGAAACAAGTCTTTTTCTATGAAGGTTATGTCAGGTTGTTCTTTCAACGAGCAAACATCATCCAAGGATGTACTGGCCAACTGAGCTAAAATATCTCTGGGTCAAGCAAGGTTGTAACCAAAGACTCTCTCATCTCCTAAGATGAGCTAGCACGTTATAATCTACTTTATATAATCCTCCAATCTTTACTTGATTATAGGGTTCTTCCCCTGATAGAGGTGGATGTAGCTCTTCTTGAGTTACTATTTGTTTTCCTTTATCTATTGATGCTGACCTCAGAGGCAACACTTTCCTACTCCTCAGGTTTATCTCTGTGATTTCTTGTCCTTATTGCAATGTTGTAAGTAAATTCTCTATTGCTTCTTCATCGGAGAGATCCAAGAGCATAGGTAGTGGTGCACCGTGGCACTCAAAAATTGGCTCCCCACTCCCGATGCTATCGTAACAGGCCTCGTCGACATCTTTTTTATCCTTGTTAATGGGTTCATCAGACTTGAGTACGAGTTAAGGATCGGTTTGAGAATCAAGATTGAAGTTAGATAGAACAAAATCAGTTATGTTATCACTAGCAATAGTTAAAACGTAACCAAAATCATAATAATTATACTCATAATACCCTAGTGAGGCAAAAAGATAATCATACAAGGTCAGGGGTTCAAGGGTTTCTTCCTTGAATTTGAGACGACCAATTTAACTAAGGCAACCCCTATCCTACCCCCATGTTATCTATCTTCACGATGTCATTATTCTCTTTCTCTTCTGGTTGCGATGGTTTCTTTGGAGAAATCTCTATCTTTGGTTGAGCAGGCTATATACTCTGAACTGTTGCTTATGTTGAAGCGCTCTGAATCTCATACAGTATCTTCTTGGATGATTTGCTCCAAACTATACTCCATCCATCTTCTTCTGAATAGGGATCCATCGGAGTAATTGGCTCGGCCAAAATAATATTTACAAAACCTTTTTCAGGTTCTTTTAAATATTCTTTTAGGATTGTTTTATTCCCTTCTTTAAAATTTTTCTTGAGCCAGTCCTTGAAGACAAAACACTCCTCTGTAGTATGTCCAAGCATTTTGTGGTATGGATAATAAATGGGCTGATCTTTCTTATCAACTTCCTTGGGTTTCCTTGGATCTGACAATCTGAACTCAGGCTTCTTCATTAGACTTCTAAACATTTTGGTACAGCTTCATCTTTGAAGGAATATAACATGTTATTTTGTTTCAAAAGGGTCAGACCCTTCTTGTTCTTTGTTTGATATGATCCTTCTTGATGTGACTGCTAGCTAGACTAGCCATATTATTGTGTTTCTTGTTGAGCATGTAGTGATGATGACTGAGAACTTTTTCGGGAATGTTCTGCCTATATCTTCATTGGTTTCTTTTCCTTATGAGCTGTTTCTACTGTCCCAGACTTCTTCTCAAATATTTGGGCTACTCTAATCTTTTCCAATTTCTCTTGAGAATCCATGTGTTTAACTTCCTCTTACAGATTGCTACCTTTGTTGAGTAGTTTCTCGAAGGACTTGATGGTGAGTCCCTTAAGCATGAAAGCTATTGGCCCATGGATGCTTTTGAGTAGAATCTCAATCGCATGATGTTCCTGTAGCTGCGGTTCACATTTCATGCTAAGGTTTCTCCACCTTAAGATATAATCTACTAGAGTCTCGTTAGGCTTTTGCTTCTCTACTATGAGATCTCTAATAGAAATTTGAAGTTTTAATCTAGCAAATCTCTTTACAAACAATTTTTCTAACTCGACGAATGTCTTCACTGATCTGTTAGGCAACTCGGCAAACCAATCAAATGCTATTCCTGACAGGCTGCTGACAAATTGATAAAAAAATAAGCCTTTGTTACCTCCGGTATTGTCATAACTGTCTCAAAAATGTGCTGTGTTGTCTGGGATTTTCAGTCCTATGAAATATCTTAATGTTCGGTGACACAAAACCTTTAGGGTACGGTAAAACACCAAACTCCTCTGGGTAAGCTCTATCCTTTAAAATCAATGCACCACCCTTAGATTGGGCTAAGGCCTCTCGAAGTTGTTTAATCATTTACTTAAATTCCTTTTCTAGTATAACACTCAATGGAGAATCCTTCTTCTATTGATCACCCCTATTAACTGAGGAAACTTCCCTCCTTTCATCTATGATATGTACAATCTCTGGCTGATTGATTTCTAGAGAAGCTAATCGTTGTGCTTGAGACTGTCAATGAACTGTAGCCATAGCAGCCATGGAAGTGGCCATCTCTTCCATCATTTTCTCCATTTGGCTGATTTGCTTATCCCTTAGTAGAATAGCCCTACACAGATCATCTATGATGTTCCCTTCAACGAGAGGTTGGGCGTTACACGCAGATGCGGCCGCTCTGGTCTTGATGACATGAATATCCATAAAGTCTTCATCAAAATAGTTGTTAAAGTCAAAATCTTCATCATCATCATCAACGGAAACTCCATGTTCTCAGGCTAACTCAGAAATCTCAACCCTGAGCTTCTCAACCTTTTCTTTAATTATTGATTCTTCTATCATCTTAAGATTTGGAGGACTCTGCTGAACATCCTCCATTTGTTCATCTAACTTGGTAGTAATAGCTCTGACGATGTAAGACACTTTGAACCCTTGCTTCATTCCATGATCCTGCCCTACGGGCTTGCTGAATCATATTGGTACGGCAACCTTGGGTACCCATACCTTTTTCTTCAACGGTGATGTCTTGAGATCAAGTGTGTCAATAGAGATATTGGCATGTCAAAGAGAGGTATGCTCCCCATAGTGCCAATCAAATACAGTATTGGGTAACCTCTTCATCTTTTCCTTCAAAACTTTAAGAACATCCTCATTACAGGTAATTAGTAGAATTCTCTGACACAGATGTGACTTAACTGGTCAACGATATGCAGGTCTTGGAGCAGTGACAATAGAATCAGTGGTGATGGCAGTAGTATCAGTTCTGCTTCCCAAGTGGAATCTGATGGGAATGCGAGATGACGAAGTCTTAGTTGATCTTCAAGATCGTTTGATAGATCTGACATCTCTTAGAATTTCTTTCTTCATGCGAGGGCACACTGTACATCCCACTTATTTAAGCAATTCACCGACTGAACAACCCTCCTTTGTAGCTAGTCTCTGGAATATTGTACTGAATCAGGTGATAGGAGCGGGTTTCTTCCTCTCCCCACCATGTCCATGAGGTAGCGGTAAAGTAGCTATAATCTTTTGGATACTTTCGTACCCATTGGTGTCCATTAATGGATGGAACCTACTCCCTCACAGAAGCGGATAAGTTTCATGTAATTCCAATTCCTCCTGATGAGGAATTTGATCAATAGACATTTTCTCTTAATCTGGGCTTTAATAGTCCTCCAAATCTTTCAACTGTAGTTTCTTCTTTGCAACTGAGTTAATGGCGTAGACTTCAAACTCAATCCAATTTAAAAAACTAAAGGCGGAATAATGAATCCTTCAGTTGTATCTTCAATGATCATGACATCTTTTCCCTTAGCAGAAGCGGGAAAAACAGGCTTAGCAAGTGCTGGGGTAGTAGTCTTTACCTTCTTGTAAATAGAGAAATCCTGAGGACAGTTCAGGCTAAACTTAGCAGACGGCTCCTAAACTTCCAGTGTGGTAACTTTCATCATGATGAAGGTAGCCTTTCTGAGCACGACTTCAAGTTCATCGAATCAGGTTCCAAACTTGTTGGTGGGGGCAACATTGCGGACATCGTAACTTGTCGGCAGGTTGCATGAGAAAGTGAGCATAGGGAATGCCATTGTAGCAGCTTCAAAAAGAAAGCTCTATGGTTAGTTATTTAGCCAATACTTTGTAATTCTAGTGCGAGCACTAAAATTAACAAAGGTCAATCTATAGACTGAGGAAGTTTTTCATTTTAAATTTAGTTTGCGGAAAATATTTAAAAATTTAGTAAAAACAAGTTTAAAAATATGAGAATTTATTTAATTATATATAAAAGGTTTAAAGAGCTTGCAAAGGTGGTTGATCGGACTGTCTTGAAGTTCGGAAGAGTTGACCGTACTTACCCAATAAAAAAATGGCTGAAGTATGCCAACAGAGGGAGGGTAATCTGATACATAAGGGACATGAACACATTACTGATATATGAAGATAATATTTATAGATTTAAATGGAAAGAGAAACTATTACCCACTAGAGTTTTAGAAGCTGGTCCGCACAATTTTTAGAGGGGTCAACCTCTGGAAGCTATCGGACGCCAGAATTGGAATCCCATCGCCCGCTTCGAAGGGAAATTTTCATTTACATTGATATATATTTATTTTTAGAGAAATATGAAATAAAACTAATCACATATCTTTCAAAGTTTAGATGAAAGAACACTACACCTTAAGCTATGTATCTATCCTGAAAGGTAAACACAACACTTAAGAGTGAGGCTCGATCAAATAAAGTAAGAAATATATGGCATCTATTTGTTCTACGAAAACTATTTTATTTATAAGCCTATAAGTTCCCCTATTTAATATGGAAAATTAAATAGGGTTTATATTAAGTTGGGTTTGTTAAAGTTTTCTATAAAGGCAAGCCCTTATAGTTAATTACATCTTAGATAACCGAAGTCACCTATAAAAACTCTCCATAAAAATTAATCCATATTGTTTTTAGAAATTTCAAACGATGGGAATTTTCAAAGAAATTGGATGAAGAGGTGTGCATTGGGAATGGTTCAAATTTGGAATATTTATTGTGGAATCTGAAGGAATAAGAACTAGGGGATGTCAAGGATCCTAAGAAAAACCTTGATGGCTTCCCAAGCTATCCTATGGTGTGGCTTCAATTTGGAGGAGAAATATTTAAATGTTTCATCTTGCTAATTTTTTTTTTAATTAAGGCTTAAATCTGTGTGAAACGATCACAAAAATAGCTTAGAAGATATGAGGATTTAGATGGTGATAAACTCAACCACGGAATCCTAAAGCGAGTTAGGGCTTATATTGTATAGTAGAGTCATACAAAGGCCTAAAGAAAAGTTGAGGATTTATGTCACACTAGGCGGACAACCTTGATATCCTATGGCTTGTTGTTTAATTCTAAGTAATGGTTTAGCTGATGTAGATATATTTTACTATTGAAGATGGTTGTGTTGCCCACAATGCTAGCTCCAAGTTCCTCATTGTAGGGAGTTTAAGTTTTCTAACATGTCAAGTCATGATGTCAAATCAATTGTCTTCTAAAATTATGGTTATTTAAATGCTATGGGGAAAGTTAAAGTTGATCAGAGCGACACCGATTAGGATCCTATGGTTCCCTCATTCTAACACCACTATTTTCTTTTGGATTCACTTATTCCAAATGAATTTACTAAACCCAACTTAATGAGTTCCATACTTTTATTTAGATAGTGGGAAATCTCATTAGTACCTGTAGGTTACTTTCTTCGAGGGATTCATGATCATCTGATAGAAACATCTTAATTTAGTTGCAATTTTTGTTTTGTTGTTTTGTTAGTAATTAAATTTTGAGTTGGCTTATATTTTGACTGTTGTGGCGATGAATTTTATCTTGTTTAATTTTTAAATTTTATTTTTGGTTTTGCGGCTATCCTTACAGTTTTTGTTTTGAAATGCAAGGTGGAATCATTGTTTAACATGAAAGTTTACAACAAGGAAACGAGAGATGTGTTGGCATCAATTTTTGATGTCACGAGTGTAGAGTGTTCACTTGCACGACTTAAGATGATCTACGGTTC
>NEWO01000991.1:293921-335640 GCA_003013225.1 Phalaenopsis aphrodite
TCTTAACCTATCCTTGCGAGGTTTACCGCACGTGGGCTCTCCACGTTTTGTGTTTTCTCTTGTTTGTCGCTTTGTCGTATGTCCCTTCTTATTCGTTTCCACTCCTCTTCGAATCACATATATGATTCGGGAGGGGGATTTATTCGAATGGGGGAAGTATACGACGATTGACAGGCTGGCGACTCCTTCTGAAATAAAAGAGAGAAAAACAAACGAAAACAAGATGCAAATAAATAAAAGTAAATCGCGATGCAATAACTTAAAAGCGAACTTGTCGAGTCTTCTCGCTCCTTCCACCTGAAAGGTTAGTTTTAGCAAAGTGTATATAATTTTGCAAGGAATTCAAATTGCAGGAGTAGATGAAGGTGTAGCTACAAAACCCCAGTATTAAAAGATCTTTGTAGATGATTTTTGATCAAAGTATAGCAAGTTCAATTTGCCCTTCAAAATACTCAAGAGATTCTAGAGTGCTCAGAGCATGACCCTGAACCACTTTGAAGATTTCTCAAAACCTTTCGATTTCTTTTAAAATTTAACATGTCGTTCTATTAATCATCAAATTTTAAACTAAGTTTATTCCATTGCTCAACGAAACTTGATGTTTTTTTTAATCCCAAGGCTAGGACACTCCATTAATCAATTGATATTTCATTTAAGAGTTATGAGGGTGGGTGCCTCTAAGGTAGGTTTGAGTCATAAGAGATTATGGTGCTCATAATTAAAGTCAAGCTTGTAGTATTTAAAGATGTTAATCACCAATCATATTATTTTCTAAACCAAATCCATGGAGTTTAGACATCAAAACTAGGTCACTACCAAGTCCTTAATAATCATAACGGGGAAGATTGATGGTGGCTAAAATATTGGTTTAAGTGACATATGTTCTTATTGAAAGATCACACCATCATCAATTTTAGGCTTAAGATAAGTAAATAATCATCTTCCTAGCTTAAGCCCAACACTTAAGAATCATTTGATCTTAATTGACTTCTAAGTCATGATGATTAGAGAGGTTAGGATTTTGTTCATATTATAGAAAAGGTGGCAAGTGAGTTTCTACCTGTTAGTCCCATTGTATTTCAATCATCCAAACATGTTCATTAGAATCAAAATTACCCATTTTCCCTTTGTTAACCCTAAATTTTGATGAAGGCACCAAAATCTAAAGCTGCCTCTTTGCCTTTGGGGCTCTTCACCTCATAACTCATTAATGAAAATTCAAATGACTTTGAAAATTTAGAGTGTCCTATCCATGGGTCAATTAAAACATCAGAGGAGAAAATGTGGATTTTCAAAATCCAATTTAATTTAAATAATTACTTAAATTTAAAAAGGTAGTATTTTTAAAGTTGATTTTACTTAATTATCTAAAATAAAGATTTTATTCTTGAGAAAATTACTAGAGATCCCCTTAAGTCAGAGAAATACTTACACAAAATGCATAATTTCTCGAATTAAATTTTCATATTATTATTTAATTATTAACAAATTTTGATGATTTAATTAAATGGAAAATAATGTTTTAATTATTTTATATTCTTATTAAACTTCTCTGAGTTCAGAAGGCTCAGAGAATCAAATTTTATATTTTATGATTTTTAATTTATTATTATTTTTAATGAGAAAGATAAGAAAAAATATTTTTCCAAGGTTTTAAAATTTATTTTTAACTTGAAAAGTTAGGAAAAATATTTTAATGAGTCTCAAGTGATCAGGACACCATTATACACATTTTAATTTTTTTTTTGTATTTTTAGGGGTTTTTAATTTTATTTATTTATTTTTAAATTCAAAATAAAGCTCAAAAATCAAATATTTTCTCAAAAATAACTTTTATTTTTTCTAAGTGCCCCTGATCACAAGCAACTCAGAAAACTACTTTTCATAATTTTTTTAAGTGTATTTAATTTATTATAACTATTTTTGTACAAAAATACAAGGTTTCTTAGAAAATGAACTTTAATGCTCAAAATTAATCAAATAATTTTTAAATTTTTTCATGGGGTACACATGATTTTTAAACAAAGTATGAAGTTAATGTTGTTAATTCTTTATTAGTATTTAATTTACAAAAAATACTATAAGATATATACACTTAAGAAAATATAGAAATTTACAAAATTACTCAAGCCATCATGATTTTTTTCCTAAGTTTTCCCTACCATAAGAAACCTACTAAAATTATTCCCACAATTTTTCAAGTGATTTTTTAATTTATATAGTTAAAATAATCCAAAATAGTCATCTTAGCTTGAAAATAATCATTAGAAGCATAGAGATGTCCTCTAACCTTGCAAATATCAAAGGACATAGCCTCTGTCATGAGGAAAAAACATTCAAAATTTCAAGCCACGGTGAGCAATGTTTGATCATAATGAATTAAAATACTCCATAGAGTATTTAACTCATTAAAAAACTGGGAGTAAGAAAATAATTTTTATTTTTAGTCCACATTAGCAAGATGATATTTTTTTTATTTTTATGATTTCTCTAGAGAAAGATTTTGATTTTTGAAGTTCAAGCCTTTATTTAATTAAAAAAAAATCCATATTTTTCTATTTAAAGGAGCGACGCTAACTTATCTTACGGCGGCTCCAAACTAACAAGCAGCACTCTGGCATTTGAAGTTGCCATCCACCTCAGCTGCCATGTAGCCTGCCTTTTCATTTCAAGGATTAGTCTGGCTTGATCTCCTTTGTCCATCCATTACACGTGCGATTGTACGGCTCCATGTCATCGTCCCTAAATGACCTAACCCAACTATCATGAACACTAAAACCTTAAAATCTTCGTCTATACTCAACCAAATCGCATGGGATTTGTTCCTATACCTTCATCTACTTAAGACAAGTATATTTATATGGCTTATATGATTTGAAATATAGTAAATACATATGGAGAATGAAAATTAGCTCGGATTAGGGTTGAAATTCAATACTTTTGTTCGAGAGTCTCAATCAGATGGTTGTGGTAGCTTTGATTAGGTCCAACAAACCTCTAGATGAAGTCTTAGGTCTTGGTGAATTATCTAGATATGATTTCAATGAAGCTGGATTTAAGGGGTTAGCCTATAGCTATGTTAAAGGTTTTTTGAAAGGGGGAATTTGTGGGGAATCAACTTCTCTCACTCAAGGGATTGTGTGTGCACATTTAATTGATGTTTGGTGTAGTGTGGAGCTGTGACAGAAAGTGTCTTGGTTTTCTTTTAAATTATGAACTCAAAATTGAGCTCTCATAGGGGAATCCAGAGGGGAAAGTGGTGGGCTTGAGCTTAGGAGTTCTTGGAGAGTGCCAGGAAGCAATTAGACAGAGTCTACCCTAGTAAATCGGTTAGTCTCTTTATTGTCCATGGAGGAGGTGGCTTAAATAGAGGGGGTTGGGGTGGAGCTCAGGGCTTCCATTTTGGTTCAATTAATTGCTTAGGTGAAGGGCAGAAAAATGCCAATGCCAATTGGGATTGGCCGGCTTCGATGGGTTCAATTGAGTTTTGATGGAGGCAGGGGGGCTCTCAATTTTAGGGTTTTCTGGTGACTAGGGTGGCTAACCAATGCAAAAAAGGAGGTCAGGTGGTCAGGTGAGCCTGTGGGAGGGTTAATTATGATTAACCTTCAATGATTTGGCATGATGATGAAGATATTTTATTTTGACCCAAAAATGGGATGAAATCCCTTAATTTGGGAACTATTGGTCCATAGCTTCCATTGGATGGTTCAAGAGGTTTTGGCTTGGTTCAAAGAGTGCACCTAGTGGCTGTGGTGGTCTTTGGTTGGCCAAATTGGCTTGGTTAAGTTAAATTTGGTCAAATGGTCCATGTGGGTCAAGGTGGCTTGAAGTGGGGTTTGTATTGGGTTAACCATGCTATTGAGCTCAATTAATTTATCAATTTGATGTAGATTATTGTAAAGGAGAGTTTAAAGAATAATTAGAGTGGTTTTGAGTTAATTTGGAAGTTCAATTTGGAGGAATTTGGTCCTTTAGCCAGTTTTGGGGTGTTAGGCTGGATTTGTGTTTAGGTTAGAATAGAGTTGGGCTAGGTCCAAATTAATGCCTCAAAATGGTCTATGGTAATGTAATAAAGAGTTTTCAGCATTAATTGGGTGCCAATTTTAGGGTTAGAGCATTCAATTTAGTGGAAGTTGGGCATTTGGCTAATTTGGGCAAATTTGGGGATTTTGAATTTTGGTTTAAAGTAGGTGGATTTGAGGCTTGAGAAAGGCCAATTGAGGGCTCAATTTGATTATTATGAATGTTAGAAATATTTTGAGATCCAAATTGAGGCAATTTAGATGGCTATGGGGATCAATTGGGTGAGATTGGTTCATATGGTCAAAATTGGGGGTTTTGGTCTGGATCAAAATTAAGCTCAAAGAATGGGTCAATTAAGCTTGAATTTGCTTTAAAATGATCATATGCATAATTAATTTTAGATAAGAATTGAAATTGGGGAAGATTGGGATGAAATTGCGGGCCATTTGGGGTAAATTTTGAGAAATTGGGCTTTTAGGGGCAATTTGAGGGTTTGGGTCAAAATGGTCAAATTGAGAAAATTGGGTTTAATTGAAGGGTAAGAATTTGTTTTAGAGTCATTTGAAATGATTTTGAGGATTTTGGGAATGTTTTGGCCACAAAGGGTATTTTTGTAATTTTGGCAAATTTGGGGGTATTTTGGTAATTTTGAAAATTTTGGGAGGTTTTGGGCAATTTGGGTAGTTTGAGTAGTTTTGGGACATTTTATCAAATTTAAGTTTTTGGGGTAAAAGACTAAAATGGGTACTTAGGTAAAAATTAGATTACCAATCAACCAGTTTAAGCCATGGTCCAATGAAATCCTCTACTTTTGGTCTTTCATGTATTGGTCTGAGCTAAAATTTAGCTCAGTGCTAGTGGGTCTAGGGGACCATCCACATATGTCTCCAAAATTGTCAAGGGGACAAAGCCAACAAGTTTGAATTTAGGTTTGTGAGTGGGATGTGAGTGAATGTGAGTGTAAGTGAGTGTATTAGCTCTAGACCAACAGCCACGGTCAACCCTAAAGCCAAAAAGTTTTATGGGGATGTCCTTTGAGCTCCCCCATATTGACCCCACCTACTAAGTGCTAGAGGTTAGGACCAATATGCGAAACTTCAAGTTGAGCAAAGGATGGTTTAGAATTTCTAATGGTGAGGGTTCCTTTTCTCGCCCTCTAGGAATAGTCAAAAAGAAAGTCTTATGGATAGATCCTAGGCTACTAAAGAGGAAACTAGACCTTAACCAAAAGTGAGGTCAACAACGTATAACCACACGATGGTCCTAAATCATAACAAACAAAGAATGATACAAAGAAAGTTTAATGATGTAAGTAAAATCCAAAAATTTAAAACTAATTAAAGAAAATCAGCTTTAAAAGTACCCTAATAATAAACAAATATGTAACAAAATGATAAGTAATGATATGATAATTCTCTACGTTTCTCTCACAGTATGTGTTCTTCACACACATTCTACGTTCTCCGTACTTCACAAAATCCTCCACGATCTCCACAATCGCCACCTCCTTCTCAGCACTCAGGATTCTAGACCTCCGCTCTACTCCCTCAGGATCGTAGGCCTTTGTCCTACTCCCATCTCAACACTTAAAATTTTAGACCTTCGTTATACTCCCTCGGGATTATAGGCCTCCGTCCTACTCCTTTCTCAGAACATAAGATTGTAGACCTCCATTCTACTCCCTTAGGATCATAGGCCTCCGTCTTACTCCCATCTCAGTACTCAAAATTGTATACCTCTGTTCTACTCCCTTCCCAGCACTTGAGAATATAGACCTCCGCTTTACTCCCTCGAGATCAAAGGCCTCGGTCCTACTCTCTTCTCAACACTCGAGATTGGAGACCTCCATTCTACTCCCTCAGGATTGTAGGTCTCCATCCTAGTCCAATCATAGCACTCAAAACTATAGACCTCTGTTCTACTCCCTTGGGATTATAAACCTCCTTCCTACTCCCACCTCAGCACTCGGGATTTTCAACCTTCATTCTACTTCCTTGGAATCATAGGCTTTCATCATACTCCTACCTCAGCACTCAGAATTATAGACCTCCATACAACTCCCTCGGCATTATAGACCTCAGTCCTACTCCCATCTGAACATTTGGGATTATAGATCTCCGTTCTACTCCTTCTACATTGTAGGCCTTTATCCTACTCCCATCTCAGTAATCGAGATTGTAGACATCCGTTATACTCCCTCGGGGTCTTAGGCCTCCGTCCAACTCCCACCTCAGCACTCAAGATTGTGGACCTCTGTTCTACTCCCTCAGGTTCATAGGCCTCCATCCTACTCTCACATCTACACTTAGTATTGTAGACCTCCATTCTACTCCCTCGGGATTGTAAGCCTCCGTCTTACTTCCACCTCAACACTCGGGATTGTAGACCTCTGTTCTACTCCTTTGGGATTGTAGGCTTCTAATGCACCAAAATAATGTATTTTTTATGTATACATTTTAGGCTTAATTTGGTGATATTGAACTTTGAAGAAAGGGAAATTTTAATGTTATTTTTACAGGTATAGTAATTTTAGGCATTTGGAGTAAAATGTAGCAAAAAGGAGAAAATTTGCAGCTAAAATAGAGATTTTCAGGATCCTACCGCCGGAAGTGCCAAAAGCGTCATAATCCAGAGAACAACGCAGACTTCATTAAGCGGAGCAAGAGGTGCCAGATTGGCGCCAGAAGTGCCAAAATCTAGAGAATATTGCGGACTTCATTAGGCTGGCACTAGAAGTGTCAGAGACAAATAAAGATGGAGTAAGTCAGTTTGTGACTATTTTTGAGCAGTTTTTTATGGCTCCAAACATTTCAACATCTCATGGAGTGGTTCAATGCATATAGAAACTTTAGAAGGCTTTCAAATGAAGAGGTGTGTCTCTTGGATGAAAGGACTTATCTTTTGGTGCAAAAAGGTGTGACTTTTGGGGGAAAAATTGAAGGGAATTTTAAATTCTTTTTGGGCCCTGATTAAAAAGGAGAGAAGTCTAGGGAAGAGAGGGGGTGTGAGACAGTGAAAGATGTGAGAGAGAAGGGAGGATTTTATTCTAGGTTTGCAAGAGGAGAGGGAAGGTGTGAGATTTCTTCTTCATTACACTTCTAAGAGAGAAATGAGTGTGATTGTAAAGAGGGAAAGTGCTTAAAGGGAACTTCTAGGGATTTTCTTTGGAAGGAGTGTGAGATAAGTTGTGTTCCTTTTTTTTTTGTAAACTTGTTTTATATATGAAATATATTTTGTGTTGTATTGGTCTCATGAATTGTGAGTAGTCTTCTTTATCTTTCTACCTACAATGAGATATGGCTTTCTGAATAATTAGTTTTATTTTATAAGATTTTAAATGTCAATAAATTGTGATGATTCAAACTCTAATCATCATTTACTTTCAATCAGGCCAATTAAAAAGTTAAAATTTATTGAGAAACATAAAATCCCAAAGATTTATGCTTTCTACAACAAGGTAAGAGTCACAATCAATTTCGTGGGTGAGAATGTAATCCAAGGGGTTGCGTCCAAATAAATAGAAATTTATGCTTTGATGGGCGTATAATTGGAGATTTTAAGGTGACAGATTAAAATCCTCAATTTATTTCAGTCGCTTGGAAATTAAAGTGACATTGTTAGCCCTCGGGAGAGGGAGAAGTGAGATTTCTGGAGTGAGAGCTAGTATCCTCTCATCCTAGCCATGAATTTAGAGACTAAACTCTTAATTGCCAATGTTCTTTATGCACTCTCAGAGGGTAAAGAATATGATTGCTTGTATTTGGCATAATACAATTTTATATATGATTTTAAAATAATTGTAATTTCTTTACATTCCATAAACTCATTGTAAAGGGGAAGGATGCTTTTTTAAATTTAAACTCTTCATTTTAAAACTTTTTTTAGTCTTTATAAGTTTACTTTTGATGTTTAGCAATTAATTTAGTTAACTTAGTTCTTTCAACTGCATTTACTTTAGCACACATTAAATTTACTTTAGATTTGTCTTGCCTACTTAGGTTTTATGGTTTGAATTTTGTGTTTGACGTCATAACCATAAGAATTTCCATCTCCCTTTAGAATCAATATTTAGGACTCCATTAGAGCCCTTTATTACTTAGGCGATACATATACTTGTGATATTATTACGAGTTTGGCAGCTTAGAGATTTTAAAAGAAAAAATTGTTATCATTAAATTTATTTTTATTAGGATTGAACTGCACATTTTCTTTTAGCATTGGTCACCTGCCACATCAGCCTCTATCCTATTTCCATCTCAGCACTCAAGATTGTATACCTTTGTAATGTTCCCTCATGATTGTATGCCTCTGTCCTACTTCCATCTCAACACTCAAGATTGTATACCTTTGTTTCACTCCCTCAGGATTGTAGGCCTCCGTCTCACTCCCACCTCAGCACTCAGGATTGTAGACCTTCGTTCTCCTCCCTTGGGATTATAGGCTTCCTCTTACAACCATCTTTGCACTCAGGAATGTAGACATCCATTCTACTCCCTCAGAAATGTAGGCCTCCATCCTACTCCCATCCTAGCACTCGGAATTGTAGACCTCAGTTCAACTCCCTTGGGGTAGGCCACCGTCCTACTTCCTTTCCATCACATTTTATGTTAGAAATGATTCCTCGAGCTTTCCTTCTTAATGTGACACCCTCCACTACATCTTGAGTTGGATTTGAGTCCCCGAGCTATCCTTCTCAATGCAGCAAATTTTAATTTTCCTTCTGCTACTGGTTGGGTTGTATGTGAGTCACTGAGCTTTCCTTCGCAATGTAGCACCCCTTCTCCTCGATTTGGTCTCTTCACACATCCTTATCTCTCGAAATTTCTTAAAATTAAAATTGAATTAGTTTAAACTAAAATTAAAATATTTTGTTTAAAATCAAATCGAATCTTCATTGAAATCGTCAATATCCTTGACGGTCATCTTCAGAAATCCACCTTCAAATCCTCAACGGGTGTCTCTGTTTACTCCCCAGCGGGAACCTTCTTTTTTCCTTTTTCTTTCTTCTCTGCTCTGAGCATATTGGCTTAGGCATTTGTGTTAGTCTATTGATCTCTTTGGTCCATACCAATACATGTAGTGTGCTTGCCCAGCACACCACAATTACTGGGGGTCCATTTGCTGAGCTCACTTTTGGTTGAGGTCTAGTCTCTTCCTTAGAAGCCTAGGATCTAGCCATAGGACTTTCCTGTTGACCATCCTAGAGAACTAGTCATTAAACCCTTAGAATTTCTAAAACTCTTCTTTTCTCATCTTGAACTTCCACATGCTGGTCTTAATCTCTAGCAATTAGTAGGTGGAGCCAATATGGGGGAGCTCAAGAAGAGTCCCCATAAGACTGTTTGGCCTTAGGGTTAGCTCTAGGTGGATTGGTCTTATTCAATCTTGCACACACACACTTGATATCTCTCATTGGTACTCACAACCTAAATCCTTGACCAAACATGCTTAGCTTGATCGTTTAATCTCTTAGAAACATCATCATAATTAAACTTTAAATGCATGAAAGTTGAATTCAAATGAAAATTTATGAAGGTCCACACTTAATCATTTGGATCGAGATTAGGACTACCCTTCATAGATTTTCATGTTGGTAGCTCTTACTTAAGGTCGGTAAGCACACAGTCCAGCTATAAGCCCCCCACCTATACTAATGTATTAAATCCAATTATGATCTTCCATATGTGACTATAGGTTTTCTTTTTACTCAGGTTTTGCTGAGACTAGTTTTCCTAACTTTTTTGTACTTGATGCTTCTATTTAATTTCCTACAATTTAATTAATTCTTACAAATATATTCTGCTTTATGATTCTAACCATGTAGCAGGAGTAGCAAGAAGATGACAGGTAAGCATTTATATTTTATGTATTGTAATTTTTTTTATCTACTTTATAGCATTTTTCTACATGCATTTACTTACTTTATATGCAAAACACAACATATTTTTAAAATTGAACATCATTGTCAAAAAACAAAAAAACAACCAATCAACAATCTCATAACATGTTCTTTTGCATTTATGGGAGTCACCCGGATGAGGTAACCCGCCATTGCTAACGAGATCTCCCCAAAAAAAATGAGCATAACAACTTATCCAAACTTATAAAATTCAAAAGAAAATAGTGGTATCAGAAGAGAACCGTGGGATTTTAACTGGTGTCGTTCTTATCAACTTTAACCTCCCTTCATAATACTTGGACAACAAAAATTTTTTACTTAAACAAACATGGTAAAACCTTTTGAACCTTTTGACTTTAGGACTGCTTGTCTGTCAAGGAGCTTGGAGCTAGCACCATGGGTAGCACGACAAGTGGATCTATAGCAGCAAATTATCATTAGAATTAAATAACAAGACATAGGATTTTGAGGTTGTTTGCTTAGGGAAACTTAAATCCTCGCCTTATCTTTAGGCCTACGCACAATCATGTTGAGCAATTCAAGCCCTAACTCGCCTTAGGCTCCGAGGTTGTCATTTGTTACGACATAAATCCTCTTATCTTTCAGGTTATTTATATGATTGCATCATACATATGTATGTCCTCATTAATAAAACTAGCAGGATGAAACATTAAATAAATTTATTCTCAAAATTGAAGCCAAACTATAGGATAGCTTGTGAAGTCATTGAAGTTCTACTCGAGATTTGTGGCAACCCCTAGTTTTCTCCCTTTGGATTCCATAACAATGTTCCAAATTTTAGTCTTTCTCATTTGACACTCCATGGTCCAATCTTGAAAAAATCCTACCCCTTTAAAATTATTGAAGACAATACTTTCTGATCTAAATCGACAGTTTTTTTAGCTGACTCGGTCACTTAAGATGTAATTAATTATAGGGGTTTGGCCTTTAGAAAAATTTAAGAACCTAGCGCACAATAAAACATGTCTAATTTTTCGTATTAGGTAGGAGAACTTGCCAGTTAACATAAATGGTTTTGTGGGTCTAAAACAGATGTCATAAATTTTTTAGTTTATTTAATCGAGTCTCACTAGTAAGTGATTTTTCTATTCCTCGGGATAGGTATGTCACTTCTGGTGTTGTACTCATTTGTCTATATGAGATCGGTTTGGTCTTATATTTTCAAAATTAAAATATTACTTTTTAAAATTATAAAATATATTATACTAAATCAAATATCCTTTTCCCGATTTGGCCACTAATAAGCCCACAATTTGGCTAAGTAATGAACTACATTTGTTCTAGCAATTCATGTATAATATTGCAGAATAGTTTAATGCACATTAAGGTTATAAATCATTACTAAGTCGCAAAATCATATTATAGTAATTAATATTTTTTCATGAAAATAAAAACTGCAAATTAATATGTGTGACAGGATAAGCTTAGGTTACAAGAGGAGAGTAGATGCTGGTATGTATCTTGTTAAGATGTGATTGCAGTTTCTTTTCAGACTTATTTCTTTGGGGTAGTGATATGCAGTTATATGATGGTTTGGGATGTTGTCTACAAAATGTTATTATTTTTAGATTTTTTTTTATTTCTTTATTTTATACTTGTGATTTCTTAATGACTTCTATATATTTGAAGTGTTTAGAAATTTGTGAATAGTTATTTAAATGTTAATATCGTCTGACAGTAGTACCTGACTTGGTTAATTCTAAGTTATCGGGTCGAGTCATGACAAAAATGATATCAATTAATTTTCTTTTTATTGTGATAAAAAGATTAGGTTGATAAATAGAATTCATAATTAATATCAATGAAGGGTTGGACTATGACTAATTATAAGCTTTATAATCTTATTTTAGAAATATGGACAATCAAAAGGAGCAAGTTAGAGATAATGTTGTACAAATTGATGCACCTTCACAAATTATTGTAAATACATATTTTCTTATAAAGATGATAACTACAGTTGCTCATATGTTTAAAAACTCTGAGACTTGGGTCAGTTCTAGTGGTGGAAGCTCAATAAACAAATATTTGAAGTTATTTCAGGATATGAGACCACTTTGCTTTTCTAGAGGAGGAAGACCATTGGATGCTGAGAACTGGTTGTTGAGAGAGGAAAAGTTCTTAGATGGATTGTCTTGTCCTTCTAAGAGGATGATTACCTTGACCACTTTTACATTAGAGGGAGAAGCAGATAGATTGTGGTGAGGACACTTGCAAGAGAAATATAGGGGTAGAGCTAGCCTAATGAAATAGTGGGATGCTTTTGTGAGCAAATTTAGAGACTGGTTTGTACCAGTATTAACAAGAAAATAGTTGTAGGACAAATTTATGTGATTGGTATAAGTTGATCACTCGTAATTCAAAATAAAAAAAATTCACTATAACTTCAAGGTATGTGCCCATGTTTATTCCAAATGTAGAGGAGAAGTGCCACAGGTCTTTGTTTGGGCTGAAGGATATGATTACATAGCCATTAATTCTTTTGGAAATTATTGATTATTCTACTTTGGTGGAGAGATTCAATAGGATTGAACTAGATTTAGAAACTACATATATTAAGAGGGTTTTTTAAAAGTAAAGAATTTAAGAGGGATTTAGATTTTCTCAATTTTATCGATCCAGGAAGTATGTTCAATCAAGAAATATCAGTGCTAGAAAGGCAAGAATTAGTAGTGTCTACACTGAGTTTAATGTGGGGAAATGGGACATTTATGGAAGGTCTCACAAGGCGAGTGTCTTTCTGGATTTTACACTTGCTTTTGGTTCCACCAACAAAGACATATGACATGCGTTAATTTTACTTGATTTTACTTGGTCTTTTCCCATAACTTTACATGTTAATTTTATTTATTTATCACAGAATTATGCTAGAAAAATGTATTTTGTTCATATTGTATAGGATAAATGATTCAATATGAGCAAGTTGGAATGAGAAAATCAAGTGAAAAAGTGCCTCAGAGCGATGCAACAAAGCCTAAAGGCGGCGTAACCAAGCGACTTATCAAACATGGTTAACATGACCAGGCCAAAAATTGCATGAGTGGCATATGATGCAGTAGGGCGGTGTGACCACACCACAATTGGGCGTGACCGCATCGACCCAAATAGTCTAGTAGCATGACCATGCGTTGAGCGAGAAACCCTTTACGAAGGAATTTGATGGCATAAACCATGATTTCCACTATAAAAGCAAACCTTAGGGCTTCTTAGAGGAGTTATGCATCAAAGATGGCTTGGAGGCTGAATGATGAGATTTTGGGAGACATTTTAATGGATCTCTTTAGTGTTATCATTCTCATCAGGTGGAAGCCTTTTTGGGAGAGATTTTCTTCAATTTATGAGTGGTGAGAGAGTTTCTGAGTGCGAAAGCGCTGACTTTAGAGAGGAAAAATTTTCTTGTGAGTTTTTTATAATTATGTTGCTTGCAATGGATTTTCATATGGTATTTTTCATTATGTTTTTCTCCGTAACAAGTGGCTTAGCTTTTCTTCATGTCTCTGTGTTGTAAGGAGTAGTGAATTTATTGTAGATTTCTCCTAATATTTTCTTGTTAGTCATTTCCTTGTGCTTTCATAGCCTTTGTTGTGGATAAACCTCCAACCATAATTTACTCTTAGTTTGACCAACTAGCAAGTTAAAATATTTTGTGAAACTATGACCTCTAACGTTGTGTAGCTGAAAAGAAGGGTTGACCACAGAACTCTGAGTGAATCAACATATTCCAATGTACATCTGAAATCAACCTAACGGATCAAAAATGTCATGCAGAATGTCATAGGGATTGGAGAAGCCTCAATTTCATGGATTCTAGGCTAATTTTGACTTATTGATAGGCATAATGAGTAAGAAATTATTTTAGAAAAATCATAACATCATGATCCCCAGATCACAGAGGCACGAGCCTCAATTAACTTGAAGATGGATGTACTTCAGCCTTTTATAAAAAGGCCTGGTCTATAGTCAAAGGAGAAGTGATTGTTGCTATCTAAAGTTTCTTTTTGGAGACAACTTTTCTTAATTATTTTTGCTCTTCCAGTTATGTACTCATACCCAAATCCACTTATTACAGTAATTGGAACCATTTTTGGCCCATCAGACTTACCAATGTCATGTGTAAGATCATGACATTGGTATAAAATAATTATTGTCATGCTTCAACCTCACTTAGCCCACCTCATCAAGCCTAACAAAGTTGCATTTGTGAAGGGTAGGTCTGAAGCTGATAATTTCTTACTTTCATAAGAATTTTACTTAGATATTGATCAACCCTATAGAGGTGGAAATCTTATTTATAAGCTGGATCTCCAAAAGGCATATGACACAATTAGTTGGGCCTTCATCTTAGACATTCTTAAGCAAGAAGTTTCTTCATGGAATTTTACACACTCATTTTTAGATGGTTGCAATATAATGCACACTCTATTTTGCTAAATGAACAATCACATGGGTTCTTTTTTTCAACTAGAGAAGTTCAACAAGGTGACCCTGTCTCACCTCTATCTTTAATCCGACTATGAGTTATTTCTCTAGACTCTTGGAAAAGCTTGCTACAGAAGTCTTATGCAAGATTCCACCACAAGTCTTATTTGGAAGTCACTCACTTTATCTATGTTGATGGCATTATCTTATTTTCCAAACCCAATAACAATGCTATCAAAAGGGTTCAACAATGTCTTCAACATTTCTAAATGGTCTCTGGTAAGACATTTCGCCCATCTAAATGCCATCTATTTTTTTGTAAGAAAACTAATCCTACTGTCAAATAATGGATCTCTCAATACATTGGATTCTCAATCTCCTCTCCTCCTTTCAAGTGTCTTGGAGCGCCACTTGTCAAAGGGAGATCAAAATTGGTGCTTTTTGATGAAGTCGTAGCCAAATTTGATGCTCAACTCAACTGTTGGACAAATTCATTTTTATCTAATGGAGGTAGAATTACTCTTTTAAAAAAACATTTTAACATCCATCCATCTTTCATCCTACAGGTCACTGTTATGAAGAAATACACCCAACTTCAACTGGAAAGAAGTTTCAATAGATTCCTTTGGTCAGGACAAAGACAACAAATGCATTGAGCAAGCTAATAAAAGGTCACAAAATCAACCCTGGCTGGAGGTCTAGGATTGAAGGGCCTACACCAACTCTAAAAAGTTAATATGTGCAAATTATGCATTAAGTTCAGGCAGCATGACTCTCTTAGGCCAAATTCATGAAAGGTAAATACTGTAGACACTCACATCCCAAAATGTTTATCAGGAAGATGGGAGACTCCAAAACATTGGTACAGATGTTAAAAGTCAAACAACATATAGAAAAATTATTCTTGTGGGAACTAGGAAATGGTACGACTCACTTCTGGTTGGATAATTAGAGCCCCCAAGATCTATTGATGTCTAGAACAATTGTTTTTAATCCTAATCTTTTGGTGTTTGACTGTTGGAATGGAGATTCGTGGTGCAAGGAGACTCTTTAGTCATTATTGTATCCATTTGTTGATGCTTTTATTTCCAAAAAACTATTCAGTAGGAACCAACAAGATAAATTGGTACTGAACTCTTGCTGATTCTAGACCCTTTCTAAAGGCATCCACGCCAAACGTTTTAGCTAGAAGCCTGTTCCTTGGGGAAAATCCATATGGAACAAATTCCTACCTCCTTCTAATTCATTCTTCTATTAGAGTACTTTTCATAAGCTGCTTCCTGTTGATGATCTCCTTAAACAAAATGTGATATGCTCTTCTAGATATCATTTATGTCTAGCTCCTGAAGAATCTTTGCATCATCTTTCCTTTGAATGTAACTATGCAAAAAATTTCTGGAAGGACCTCACCAAGGATTTGAGGGTTAACCTGATTACTCAGGACTAGTTCACTCTTGCTTCCTATTGGCTTGGTTGACACCAAGTCAAACTTAGACCTAATCCTTTTATTCTTGCTTGGTTCCTATGGAAGGCTATAAATAGGGCAAAATTTGAAGTCCTCTTCCCTTATGTGCTACATACTAAAGTTAACTGCAAAGCTTTAATTTGCAAATTGATCAAATATAAGGGATTTCCTAAAATATGCAGTATTCAGTATTCTTCCTTCCCTACCTTTTTTACCGTCTCTAAGGTTGTTTGGAGAAATCCCCACCACCCTTTTAACAAGGTCAATATTAATAGTAGCTTCACTAGCTCTTGGTTTGGCATTGGTGGTGTATTTAAAGATTTCACTCGGACTTGTCAACTATTTTTTTACTCTCCTATAATTGCCCAAGATGCTCTAAAGACTAAAGTAGTTGTTGTCTGCTTGGCTATCCAACTAGCTGTCAAGATGAATTGGGACCATCTCTTGGTTGGAACAGATTCTATACTGCTCATTCAGATGGTTTCTAGTGATGCCCCCCTCCCGTCATATTCTACAATATCTAAAAATCATCTAATCTATCAACAATTCCTACCAACTCTTTTTTTTTAAATTATAGAGGAGGTAATAGGACTGCTAATTGGCTTTCTTTTTTTCTACAACTCCCCCTCCCCCTCTTTCTTTTTTGCCTTTTTCTTTTTTGCTAAATGGTGACCTTCTTAAGGCTCCCTATCTCAAAGTTGTAACCCCCTCTTTTACTTAATAGATTTCCTTTGCTTTTAATATTAATATCTCCTTGTATTGACAAGTCTTCTATAGAGGCTAAAACTATTGCTATGCTTGCTTGAAACAGACTCTGAAACTCTAGAAACACTAGAAACAGACTCTGAAACTCTAGAAATCGAATCTAAAACTCTGAAACTATTGCTATGCTTGCCAAGTCTTCTATAAAGGCTGAAACTATATCGCCTTGTATTGCCAAGGCATAATTCTAGAAACAGACTCTGAAACTCTATATAACATGCTTTTGGCTAAGCTCAATCCACCATGGTATATCATACCTTAGTTAAGACGTATTAGGCATATTATAGAGGAGCAACATCTAAATATTCATTACTCTTTCACCTATAGAGAGGGTAATAAATCTGCGGATTGGCTTGCAAAATGGAGGGTCCAAGGTGCTATTTTTGGAATTTCTCCTCCTCCTATGTTACTTAAGTTGATTAAAAGTGACTTGGCTACTCCTTATCTTCGAGTTTAACATAATGCCTCTTTATTTTAATTTGTTTCATGATTCATGGGACTGTCATTGGATATTTTGGAAGCATTTTCTTTGCTTCCTCACTCTGTTGGGAAGAAAGTTCTTGCTGACTGTGTGGACTGGTTTTGGTGCTATTGGGGTGGTTCACATGAAACTTTTAATCATCTTTCTCTTCATCCTCTTATACTTTTGGATAATAGTTTCTATGCTTTTAAATTACCATGGAAGTTTTCTTGCTCTGAAATATAGAAAGACAGCGGCTTCATTTATTGGCTTGGGAAGTGTATACTAGGTTTCTTTTTCTTCAAATTTGACTTGGTTAATTGTTCTGATGCAGGAAGTTCTAGCTCCACTGACTTTAATTTATCTGTTTTTTAATTGACACTATGAAAGCCTGTTGGTAGGTTGTTTTGACATTGTATATGGTTGTTGAAATCTGTTCTGACATTGGTATTATTTATATGGGACAGTTCTGTGGGTCAGAATTTAATTGGTGTTGTGGTTTTCTATATATTAACTAATCTACTTGGTTGTTGCTATGGGGGTTATGTTTCTTTTATTGATTATAGTCATATTACACTATTTTTGTTACGGTTGGTGAATGGCCAGAATTTTTTGATCACTTTGTTGAACACTGTTTTGCATTCAAATGGATAGTCTCTTATCCTTGATGATATTTCATGTTATAGCTTGATGCCACTTTGGGAATTATGTATTAGGGTGCAATTCCTTTCATGGGTTCATGGTTTCTCTGGGGTTTGGGAGGCTTCTCTTTGTGGCCACATGATATTTTTGCATAAATTTTGTCATTCCATATACTGTGTTTTCTGTATTATTGTGGCAGGGATTTAATTATCTGATTTAAGGAAGAGTTTGATTTTAATGTTGATCCTATTGTACAATGCAATCTTGCTTTGTTCTTGCTCTCTTCTACTATTGTTCACAAGAATTTTTGGTACACATATGCTGTCTGCCCGGTTTGCCTTCTTTCGATTGGATGGATGTTGGACTTTGGATACTTGGATGTTGTCAAGTGTGTTGCAATTCTTTATTTGGGGTCTAATGTCAATGGAGCTATGGTTTACACTGTCCTGCACACTATTTTTTTGGTTTATGGTTGCAGCTACTCTATGTCAATGCAGATCCCTAACTGAGAGGACGCAGGATTCGCTTGATGCTATTTTTAGACTTTCATTTTTGTTTTAAAAATGTTCACAAATTTTTGTTGGTCTTATGTGGTTGATATACATGTAATTTTTGGGTATACTTCTTATGTTGGTATACTTTTTTGGTTTATACATGTCTTTTTTTGTTTTTTTGGCATGGAGTTATACTGCACATAGTGGAACCCCTAAGATTTTTTGTTGTCTTTAGACGGGGATCCACAATCCCTCCCCATTTTGTATCCTTTTAATTATTAACGGTAAGGAGCCACGAGTTACCCTTTTAAAAGTAGTTGTGGAGTGAGCAAAGTACTTTACAATTTTTGTAGGATTATGTATGGATCAATATTGAGCATTCTTCTTTTTATATTGCTTATGGAGATGCTAACGATGAGAATTTGAAGTGAAGTAACTCAGTCTAGGTTATTTTATAGGTGAAAGAATTCTAATAGATGAGGCTAGTGTCGAAAAAAGGGGAGAGATAGAGCAATGTAAAACATATTGGATGATAAAGGCTCAAGATTAGTAGAATAATGATCAAGCATGTGACACATAATTTTAATGGCGTGATGTTATCTATTACAATCTTACAATCTTACAAGCACTCTCCTCTTACAATCTAAGAAGCCTTTTTCTCCTTACAAGCACTCTCAATTTTCGTCTACTTTGAGAAGTCATGGGCTTGCAGATTTTCTTCAAAGATTGTAAGAGGAGAGGGAAGGTGAGAGATTTCTTCTTCATTATACTTCTAAGAGAGAATTGAGAGTGCTTGTAAGGAGAAAAAGGCTTGAAGACAACTTCTAGGGATTTTCTTGGGAAGGATTGTTAGATAAGTTGTGTTTTTTAATTCTATTGTTTTGTAAATTTTTTTTTATATATGAAATATGTGTTTTTTCAAATCCTTCTCTTTAATTTGGAGTAGTCTTGTTTATCCTTTTCCCTACTTCAAGATATGATTTTGTGAAGAATTGATTTTTTATACGGTTTTAAATGTCAATAATTTGTGATGATTTGAACTTTGATCTTCGTTTACGTTTCAATCTGACCAATTTAATTGTTATAATATGTTGAGAAACATATGTTCTGAAAGGGCTATGATTTCTACAACATGGTGAAAATCACATTTGATTTCATCAGAGTGGATGTCATCCATGGAGTTGAGTGCAAATAAATAGGGAAATATACTTTATTGGAAGTAGAATTGGAGATTTTAAGGTGATAGATTAAAATCCCCATATTAATCTAGTTGTTTCGAAACTATTATGAGATTGTTAGCCCTCAGGTGAGGGAGTAGTGGGGGCTCTGGAGTGGCAGTCGGTATCCTCCCAGCTTAACCATGAAATTAGAGACCAATCTCAGGATTAGTCAATGTTCATTATGCACTTAAAAGAGAGTAAAGAATAAGATTGCTCCTATTTACCACAAAACAAGTCTTATAAATTTTCAAATTATTTTAATTTCTTCACAACCCATATACTCATTGTAAAGGGGAAGGATGTTTTCTTAAATTTGAACACTTTATCACAAAAACATTGTTTAGTCTTTGGAATTTTACTTTTGAAACTTTAGAAATTAGTTTAATTATCTTTCTCTTTTTAATACATTTTATTTAGTATTCACTCTACATTTTTATATTTGAATTTAGCACTTCACTTTTGTAGTTTAAAATTGAAGTTTACATTATAATCTTAAGATATTACTAATAGGCATGTCCAACTTCCTTGTGGGATTGATACCTAGGACTTCATTAGAGTCCTTTATTACTTGATTGATTCGTATACTTGTGTTATTCTTAGGGGATTTGGCAGTTTAAATATTTTTAAAAGATAAAACTATTTTCTTGAAAAAATATTTGCAATATTAACACACTAAATTCACCCGCATCAGTTTCCCATAGGATGGCTACTCTTTGTCTTTTTGTGGTGTAATCCCTTCTTATCCCCCTCTAGTCTCTAGTTTTGGGTGTTTGATTAATTAGTGTTGTTGTGGTTTTTAGTTTTTGGATTTTTTCCCTTTCTCGAAGGAATTTTAGTTCAAATTTTACTGTTCCATTGGTTTGATTCACTGCATTTGGTGCAGGTGGTTTTTGTTTGAGCTGCTCCTTTACTACTTTTCTGATGGTTGAACCTACTCCTATTGATTTGTAAATTAATATACAATGGGCTAAAGCTACCTTTGTTGATATGGTGGGTAAAGATTTTCAAACCATTAAGAACTAGGGCGACTTGATGTTCCTTCAAGCTCACCATGATGGAGCTGACCCTATCATTAAGCCTTTGAGTAGAAAAGGAGGTAAACTAGGTATCTTTTTCACTAAGGAGGATATTCATGGCCTTAATGAAGCTTACAAGTTCACCCTTTATGACAAGTTCTAGCTCGGTCACCCAAAAATGGAAGCTATCAAGAAATTCTTTAATGACTTGAAGCTGAACGGGGCTTGGAGAGTGGGTTTGTTAGATGGCAGAGATAACCTGATTAATCTATCGAGATAAGAGGACTATTCTAGAATATTCTCCAAATAGATTTTAAAAATTGAAAGTGTGTCCAAGAAACTACTTAAGTGGTCACCAGACTTTGATACATGTAAGGAACCACCCATTGTTCCTATTTAGTTCAAACATCATGGGCTTAAACTGCATTACTTCAATCATAAATTAATCCTCAACATTGGTAAGCATTTAGGCAGACCCCTAAAATTGGATGTCCCCTCCTTTAATCTATCTAGACTATCTATAGCTAGAATATTGGTTGAAAGAGATATTACACTACCTGAGGTTGATGAGATTTGGCGCACTAAGCATAATTGTTATTGCCAAAGAATTTTAACTGAACAAAGGCCTTACTATTGGTGCCAGTACAATATGTTTGGCCACACTAATGACAGATGCTTTAGACTACACCTAACCTTAAAAAAGAAATAGGAAGGTGCTCCTAACGAAACCAATGTACCTACCCTTCCTTCCCCTCTTGCTGATTCGGTGTTTCCTACTATTAAGGGTGTACAGGGTGAAGAGACCTCCTTAATTTTGAATTCACCTATTAATTCCTCTGATCCCAACACTATATCCCTTGTAGAAGAGGAAGTGGCTGAGATTGTTAATCTTTCCACTGTTGCTGCAGGGGGAGATTGTGTTGGGGTAGAAAAAGTTCTTTTACTTGTTCTGCCTATAGCTAGCTCTGTGGCACCACCTCCTGATCTTTTGTGGGAAATACAAAAAGATTTAGAAATAAATTGGCAGATTTAGAAAGCCAAAAATAAGAAAAAAACTAATCTTTAGCTCAAAAATCACTTTTAAGTCACTCTTATATTAAATGCTGGCAGTTCCTTCTCATCCAGAAGGGGTTCCCTCACCAGGATGACTAGTGGGAGATCTAAATCTACCCACCATGATTAGTTTCCTATGTTAGAACATTAGGGGGATTTCACACCCCCTTTCTATTGAAACACTGTTGCATTTAACTAGGGATAACAAACTTTGGTGCTTATCAATTTTGGAACCTATGGTTCACAGGCATACCCACAATATCCTTAATTATTTTTATGGGTTCTCTCACTTTGCCAATATCAACAATAAGATTTGAATCTTCTGCAGGAAGGATATTACTTGGTTTGTTATTGTTGACCATCCCTAATTTATTTACTTTTCTCTCCAAATGGACGAGCATACAAGTTTTGCCAATTTTGTTTATGTTGCCTATAATAAAGATGCTAGAGTTGGGTTGTTGGAAGCGTTAAACTCCATCAAATTCTCATGTCATCTTATTGGTTGGTGGGAGGGGATTGCAATTGCATTCTTCAGTTGAGAAACCTAGAGGAGGACTTCAAAGTCTCACCAAGATACCAACTTTCTGTGATAATATATAGCTTGCTGGATTGTTTGACCTTTGGGTTTCAGGGCCATAAATTCAAGTGGAGGAGGGGCTGAATCTAGGAAAGGTTAGATAGGTTCTTGGTGAATGATTTTTGTTGTTAACATTTCTTTCATACATCTGTTACTTATTTGAAATTTGATGGATCATATGATAGGCCCTTCTTATCTCTAATGTTGCCTCACCTCCTCAAATTGGGACCCCCCCTTTCAGATACCTCAACATGTTGTCTAGCCAACCAAATTTTCTCCACCTTATCTCCTCTAAAATGATGTGTGTACATCATCCTAATCCATTGAAAAAATTTTGCATTCTCCATAGCAAAGTGGCCAAAGCTCTCAAAGTTTGGAATTGGTCCACTATTGGTGATGTCTTTATAAATGTTATTTTGGCTGAGAAGGAAGTGGTGGATTTAGAGAAGGAGGCTTCCATGGTTATGGTGGAGGAAGGCTTACTATTTGCTACCAATGATAAGCTCGTTGCTGTTATTTATTATCAGGATGTGCTTCTAAGACAGAAGGCTTCAGTTTCCAAATTTAAAGAAGGGGACAGAAACACTAAATTTTACCATGCTCATATCAAGTTCAGAAGGAAGTGTAATGCCATCAACAATAATAAGAACTCTGTTGTACAATGATAACATGACAATTTAGCCATTACACAGGATACATTGGGCTTTTTCTACCTTTTGTTTAGGCCCTAGTCTGATAGAATCCTCATTGACAGTAACCCTTTTCTTGAGGAGCACTCTTACACTAGCAACCTTTCCTTGCTGATCCACCCTCTGAAGATGAAATCTAAGTAGCCTTAAACTCCATTAATAGTTCTAAAGTTGCAGATCCATATGGGTTCATTGTTGACTTCTATAAGAAATCTTGAAATTTTATCAAAGAGGAGGTGGTTGTTGCCATCTAGGCTTATTTCCAAGGTTCTCCTCTTCCATAGTTCTTCTGCGCCTCCACCATTGTGCTGGTCCCAAAGGCCTCAATGAAATAGATATGGAATCATTTCAGACTGATCAGACTCACTTCTTTATTCAACAAGATCATCAGCAAAATCATTATGGATAGGCTCTAACCTCACCTCCCCATGCTGATTAGACTCAATCAAACTTCTTTTGTTAAAGAAAGTTTCATTGCTAATAATGTACTCCTTGCCAAAGAATTGTTGCTTGATATTGACAAATTTTTAAGGGGTGGGAACCTTATATACAAATTGGACCTCAGAAAGGCATATGAAACTATCAGTTGGGATTTCATCCTAGATTTTTTCTAATTTAGAGTCTTCTCCCAAGGGTTCTGCAGTCCCATCTTTAGATGGTTGAGGGACAACATTCACTTTGTGCTTATTAATGGGCAAACTTATGGGTCATTCACTGTCGCTAGGGCACTTAAATAAGAAGAGCCCTTTCCCCTACTATCTTCATCCTGGCTTTTGATTTTCTGTCAAGAATGTTGAACCAAATCTTACTGCCTATGCTATACTCCAGGTTCCACCACAAATCCAACGTGGGTATCATGCATTTGACTTATGCATATGACTTCATGTTGTTTTCCAGAGCCAATAAAGTTGTTGTTAGGAAAGTTAATCATTGCCTTCATCTCTTCCAACAACACTCTGGGATGCATTTTAATGCATAAAAGTGTGACTGTTGTTAAACACCAGAATCACTCCTAGAAGCAAGCAATGGATCCTTCAATACATTGTATATAAAACTTTTTACTTCCATTAAAATATCTTGGTGTGTCACTGATTAAAGGTAGATCCAAACAAGTTCAATATAATGGAGTCTTAGAGAAAATCAAAACACAGCTCTGTTGTTAGACTCACTCTTTTAAATCTAATGGGGGCATGATCTCTTTAATACAAAACATCTTGACCGCATTCCTCTCTTATAAATTATAAATGACTGGAATGAGGAAAAACACCCAACTGCATTGAAGAGGAGCTTCAACAGATTCCTTAGGTCTAGTCATAGACAGCAGCTACACTACACTAGTTGGCAAAAATAGGTTAAATCCAGCTTAGCTGGGGATCTTGGGATTAAAGGGCTCCAACATTTGGAACAGGTCAACATGTGTAAACTCTGGATCAAATTCAGCCAACAACAATCCCTGTGGGTTAAGTTTATGCATGGTAAGTACTTTAGGGACTCTCATTCTAACATGGTGATTAGAAAGTTGGGAGACTGCAAGCTGTGGGTAAACTTGCTGAAAATTAGTCAGAAGGCTGAACATCTTTTCCTTTGAGACCTTGGTAATGACATTGTACATTTTTGGCTGCATAATTGGTGCTAACATGTTGATTCCTAAAACCACTGATCTAAACCCCAACCTCAAAAGTTTTGGTTGTTGAATTAGAAACAAATGATCTGAACCTATCCTACAGACTCTATTAGAAGCTTCTTTAGCTGAACAGGTTTCAAGGGTGTATTTTGGCATATCCCTTCCTGACAACATTGTTTGGCATGCAAGTGCTACTCAAAACTTAACTAAGTCTATATACTCCAAGCTTTACGGCTGGGACACTATCAACTGGGGGGCTCATATGTGGAATAAATTCCTCTCCTACTTTATGTATTTTCTTTGCTGGAGAATCTTCCATGAAATGCTTCCCAAAGATGATATCCTAAAGTTAAAAGGCCTGAGGGCCCCTCAAAGTGTGGTTTTGCTTGGCAGTTAAAGACTCAATTGATCATATATTCTTTGAAGGTCAATTCTCTCAAGATGTTTCAATGGAATGCTTAAAACACCTGATGTTGGATACTCTAAATTTGGACTAGTAGCACCTCTCCTCCTGCTATCAGCTTGCATGATGTTGGGCTTGGGCCCTTTCCTATGATTATTGCTTAGTTTCTGTGGATGGCCAAAAATCAAGTTGAGTTTGGTGATCAGCATATAATTGCGATCAAGGTGGCCAAACATATATATCCTTCCTTATTAAGCTTATCAAGCATATGGGATTTCCTAAAATTTGTTCCACTCCCAATCTGGCTAGTTCCCCCTTAGGGCTCTCTACCTGCATGCACAATCCGTGAGGGAAGGTGATACCCCAAAAAAATTATTAATTTTACACATATATTTAAGGCTTATATTTTGTGATGTTGCACTTTAAAGAGAAGGTATTTTCATGTTTTATTGTAGGTATATTATGTCTAGGCATTTGGAGCTTAGAGAATGTAAAAAAGACAAAATTTTGAGTCAAAAGGTGGCATTTTCAAAAAATTGAACTGGTGCCTATGTGCCAGAATCCAGAGAAGATGACTTCTAGGCACCAAATTTTGGCTTCTAGGTGCGAGAGATTATTATTTTCATAAATGCATTGAATTTGGATGGATTTTGTAGAGGTGCCTATGGAGAGATTAGGGAAATTCGTCCCTACATTATAAATGAGTGTTTTTATGTAATAATAAAAGGGGGGAGTGAGTATCAAAGATGCTTAAGAGTGTGGTAAGTGTGAGGGAGAGTTTGGAGAGTGTCTGTAAGAGTTGTAAGAAGAGGGGGAAAGTGAGAGATTTAGTCTTCCTTACAATTTTAAGAGAGATTTGAGTGTTATTGTAAAGAGAGAAAGATATTCAATAGAACTTATAGGTATTTGCTTGGGGAAGTGATTAATTTAAGTTGTTTTACTTTTTTTCTTAGTTTGTAAACTTGTTTTTATTTATAAACTTCATGTTTTGTTGTATCTTCCTCATGAATTCTGAGTAGATTTCTTTGTCCTTCTTTCTACAAAGAGAAATGGTTGTGTGAAGAATCAAGAATGTTGTGCATTATTTTACCTTCATAATTGTGATGTTCAAACTTTGAATTTCATTTAATTTTCAATCTGGCCAATTGAATTGTTAAAATTTATTGTGAAATATTTGATTTGAATGGGCTATGCTTTCAACAACAAAGTGAGAATCACATTCAATTTCATGACTGAAAATTTAGTCCATAGGGTTAAGCGCAAATAAATACAGAAATATTCATTGATGAGCATAAAATTAGAGATTTTAGTGAAACAGAAAAAAAAATCCCAATTTTGTCAAAGCTTTTGGAAACTAAAACGAGATGTTAGCCCTCAGGTGAGGCAAAACGTGGGAACTCTAGAGTGGGAGCCAGTATCTTCCCAACTTAAGTGAGGATTTAGGGACTAAACACTGGATTATCCATTACACTTTGTTGCTTGTAAAAAGGATAATGAATATAATTGCTCCTATTTGGCACAATACAATTTTCTTCAATCTGATTATTCACTAACTAAAACCTCATTATAAGGGGAAGAGAACTTTCTTAAATTTTAACTCTTCATCACAAAACCTAGTTTAATTTTTAGTAAATTTAGCTTTAAAGTTTAGTAATTAGTGTAGTAAACGTAGTTTATTTAATGGCATTAAACAAATTTCATCCTATTTTCTTACTTAAGCTTTCTATAGTTTAAATATTGTGCTTTAGCATGATTACCCCAACAAATTTTTACCTGCCTATGGGATCAATACTTAGGACTCCATTAGAGCCCTTTTATTACTTGAGCGATATGTATACTTGTGTTTGCAACCTAGAGAGGATTTAAAATTGAAAGTAAGCCTTAATTCACTAAGAGTGGTAGCCTTAAATATTTTAAAAGAGAAAGCTTCATATACTAAAGTAAATTTTATTGTGATTGAGCTGCATATTTTTAAGTATAGCTTCGTTGTGTGTTGTGGTGTAAAAAACATTTACAACGCACAAAAATCACTGCATCAAGTTTTTGATGCCATATCTTGGAAGGCTGTGATAAACTACTTAAAGTACTTTGTTTATTTTTCTAAAAACAACAAAAAAATCTATATAAAAAAATAAAACAACAAAAATATATATATGTTTTTTGTGATTGCTTATTTTTATAATTTTTACATGTATATTTGTAGGCGAAGATTAGAATCCAAAGGATTAGCACCTTATGATTTGGAATTAGAACAAACTATAAGAAAATTTCAAAAACAAAAAGAACTTAACAAAATGGAAAAAAATTTAAGTAACCTATGTATGTAAAATGAACATCAATAGAGACCGTTAAGAGACTATGCTAACCCTACATTAGAAGAAATTGAATTTACTATACCAACTCCTGCTGCAAATGCTAATTCATTTGAGCTAAAACTTGTTACTATCCAAATGGTACAAAATAATCAATTTGGGGAAACACCAACTGAAGATTCAAATTTAGATCTTACTAGTTTTATAGAATTATGTGTTATATTTAAATTTGATAGTGTCGAATAATGGCGTCGGACTTAGACTTTTTCCGTTTTCATTAAGGGACAAAGCTAAGATGTGGTTAAACTCTTTAGTATCTGGATCAATCAGAACTTGGGGAGAATTATCTAAAAAATTTTTGGCTAAATATTTCCCACCATAAAAAACTGCTAAGCTTAGAAACGACATTACGTCATTTTTTCAATTTGAATGGGAATCAATAGATAAAGCTTGGGAACGATTTAAATATCTCCTTAGGAAGTGTCCACACCATGCTTTACCAGATTAGGTAATAATTCAAACATTTTATAATGAATTAGTTGGATCTCTTTTATCTATTATTGACATTGCTACTAGTAGATAATTTATGTCAAAATAATTTGATGAAGCAAATTCATTAATTACAGAGATGTCTACTAACAATTTTCAACGGTCATCTGAAAGGGTAAATCAAAAAAGAGTAGTCAGTGTTCATGACACTCAAATAATTTCTATTTGGCTTCTCAAATTGCTATAATATTAATGAAGTTGAATCAATTTGGAAAGAATATATCTCAAACACCAACAGTGCTTGAGAAAAATTAATTAGTACAAACGATAGATTCTCAATCATCATATGAAAATTTGAATGCAAGAAATAATTGACCTAATAATCCCTATTCTAATTAATACAACCTTGCTTGGAAAAATCACCCTAATTTAAGTTGGAATAATAATAACTCTAATGGTGTAAATCCACAATGGGGGAATAATCAAGCGAACTCTTTGGGAAATGTAAAAAATTAAGGAAATACTAACTAAAGAAAATATTATCATCCCAGTTTCAACAACAATTCACAATTTAAGGAGAAGAAATTTTTTATGGAAAAATTGGTATTAGAAATGGGTAGCCATTTACAAAGTTACAGAGTGGCAATTAGAAACATTGAGAATCAATTAGGACATATTGTTACTGTACTTAGCACTAGGCCTTAAGGAACTCTTCCTAATATTGTTGAGATTAATCTTAAAAGTCAAAATAAAAAGAAAATTCAAGCTAAAAAACTAAGAACTGGAAAATAAGTGGAAATAAAAGTTCAAAGAGAGATTTAAGTTGAGAAAGAAGAGGTGGAAATTGAAGATTTTAAGGAAGATATTTATCATGATTGAGAATGTCCTATTAAACCAATGAAAATTACTGTAGATAAACCACCACCTCCATTTCCTCAAAAATTGAGACAGGAAATTTGGTTAAATAATTCTCAAAATTTTTGGAAATATTTAAGAAACTAACCATAAACATCCTATTTTTTTGAATCCTTTGAACAAATGTCGAGCTATGTAATGTTTATGAAGGATATACATAATAGAAAAATGAAGTTTACAGACAATTAGACAGTTGCACTTAGTTAAGAGTGCAGTGTTATAGTTTAGAAAAAGCATCCTGAAAAACTTAATGATCCTAGTAGTTTTACTATTCCTTGTGCTATAGGTGAAAGATTTTTTGTAAATAATTTATGTGAATTGAGAGTCACTATTAATCTTATGCCTCAATCTATTTTCAGAAGGTTAGGATTATGAGAGATTTCCCATACTACAGTAACCCTTCAGTTAGCTGATCCTTCGATCACATATCCTAAAGGAGTTGTAGAAGATGTATTGGTAAAGGTTGACAAAATTATCCTTCCTGTGGACTTCATTGTGTTAGATAGAGAGGAAGACAAAAAAATTCCAATCATTTTAGGTAGACATTTTCTTGCAACTCAAAAAGCTATGATAGATGTTCAAAAAGGTGAGTTAAACATTAGAGTCAATGATCAAGAAGTTACATTTAATATTTTAAAATCCATGAAATACACAACAAAAGGAAAAGATGATGAATGCTTCGGGATGGAAATTCATGATTATTTGAGTAACGATTATTTTACAAAAATTTTTGAAGAGAAAATAGGACAAGAAGATTTTAAGCATGAAGATGAGAATAAAATGAAAGATAAGTTCATCGAAAGATGTAATGAAGAAATATATTATGTTCAGGATAGACTTGATTTGTTAGAAACTATAGAAAATAACAAAAATCTTATTCCTTCGATTGAAACGCCTCTTAAACTCGATATGAAAGTACTCCCTGCAAATTTGAAATATGTTTTTTAGGAGATTATGTAAATTACCTGTTACACTATCCTTAGAGTTAACTGAATTGCAAGAGCATAAATTATTAGAGATTTTTAGAAAATGAAAGAAAGCCTTTAGATGAACATTAGCTGATATCAAAGGAATCAGTCCTTCAATTTGTATGCATAGAATTTTATTAGAAGAACATCATGAATCAAAAGCTGGTCCTCAAAAAGGATTAAAACCTATAATGAAAGAAGTGGTTAAGAAAGAAATTTTAAAATGGTTAGATGCTAGAATTATATATCATTTCTTGGATAATGCTTTGGTTAGTCCAATTCACTACGTTCCAAAGAAAGGGGGTGTGATCATTGTTGTAGATGAGAGAAAATAATAAATACCAACTCAATAAGTCACTAGTTGGTGAATCTGTATTGAGTATAGAAAATTAAATTCCACCACTAGAAAAGTTCACTTTCCTTTACCTTTTCTGGACCAAATAATGGATGGACTAGCTGGGCATAAATATGTTTGCTTTTTAGATGGATATACTGGTTATCATCAAATTCCTATTGCTCCTGAGGATAAAAAAGACAACATTTACTATTCCTTGTGATACTTTTGCTTTTAGACAAATGCCTTTTGGTTTATGTAATGCACCTACAACATTTCAAAGATGTGTGATGTTTATATTTTACGATTTAAATGAAAAAGGAATAGAGGTTTTTATGGATGAATTTTCATTATTCTGAACTTCATTTGAATCATGTCTAAACCATTTAGAAAAAGTGTTAGAATGATGTGAAAGACATATTTAGTATTAAATTGGAAGAAATGCCAATTTATGGTTACAAGAAGAATTTTACCTGGACATAAAATTTCTGAAAACGGTATGGAAGTAGATCCAGTGAAAATTCAAGTTATAGCTAAACTACCTCCTCCTACTATAGTGAGCGGGGTTAAAAGTTTTTTAGGTCATGTTAGTTTCTACAGGAGATATATTAATGATTTTTTGATAATTACTGAGCCTCTATACCAATTATTATAAAAAGATGCAAAATTTGATTTCAACCAAAAATGTGTCAATGTTATTAAAATAATAAAAGAAAAATTAATAACTGATCATATAATAGTTTCACCTAATTAGGAGAAACTATTTGAGCTAATGTGTGATGTGATGCTACTGATTATGCAATTGAGGTGGTATTAAGGCAAAGATATGAAATTTTTTTTAAAAATTTTATATTACACTAGTAGAACTCTAAATGAAGTGCAAATTAATGATAGCATTACTGAGAAAGAGTTATTGACAATTATTTATGTTTTGGATAAGTTCAGATCATATCTCATTGGGGCTAAATGTATTGTGCATATTGATCACTCTGCTATAAGATATTTAATGCAAAAGAAGGAGGTGAAACCAAGATTAATTAGATGGATCCTTCTAATGCAAGAATTTTATTTTTTGGTAATAGATAGGCAGGGATCTGATAATCAAATAGCGGAATATTTATCTAGACTGGAAAAGAAAAAATCAATTAACTATGAAAGTCAAATTAACAAAAAATTTCCTGATGAACATCTATACAGTCTTAATGAATGGCATGTGCCATGATATGCATATATAACGAATTCTACTGTTAGTGATATTTTACCGTATAGATCGACAATGCAGCAACAAAAAAAATTTATTCATGATGCAAAATTTTACTTTGAGATGACCCATATTTGTATAAACAATGTAAAGATTAGGTTGTTTGACGATGTGTATCGTATGAAGAAACTGAAGAGATTATTAAAAAATATAATGATTCTAAATTTGGGGGAAATTTTTGAATTATTTAAAAAGCATATAAAATTTTACAATATGGATTTTATTAGCCTACTCTATTTAGGGATTTTAATATATATATATATATATATATATATATATATATATATATATATATATATATATATAAACATGTCAACGAGTAGGAAATATTTCAAAAATGAATAAAATGCCCCTAAATTTTACATTGAAAGTTGAAATTTTTAATGTTTGGGGATTGGATTTTAAGGGAACATTTGTACCCTCTTTCAGAAATTTATGTATATTAATTCCAGTAGGCTATGTTTCCAAATGGATTAAAGCAGTTGCTTTACCTCGATGTGATGCACAGAGTTTTACAAAATTTTTAATGAAAAATATTTTTACGTTATATGGCAAGCCTAGAGTAATCATTGTGGATGGGGATCTCATTTTAGGAATAAAAGAATTTAAAAACTGGTTGGAAAATATGATATAGAACATAGGATTTCCATTACTTATCATCTCTAAACAAATGGTCTAGTAGAATTATCTAACCGTGAAATTAAAAAAATCTTGGAAAAGATTATAAATCCTAATAAAATAAATTAGACTTCTAGATTAGATAGTGCATTATGGGCCTACATAACAGCTTGCAAAACTTTTATAAGATTATCTCCATATAGTCCTATTTTTAGAAAGACTTGTCACTTACTAGGAGAATTAGAGCATAAAGTTTATTGGGCTATTAAAGAATTTAAAATATGCAGGTGAGAAAAGATTATTGCAACTCATTGAGCTCAAAGAAATTAGACATGAATCTTATGAAAATGCTCAGATTCATAAGGGAAAAAATGAAAAATTGGTATAATCGAAAGATAATAAAAAAGAAATTTAAACCTAGGTAAGAAGTTTTATTATACATAACAAGATTAAAGATATTTCTTAGAAAACTTAAGTCCATGTAATTAGGGTCATTTACTGTTAAAAAAGTCTACCCATATGGAGTTGTAGATATTAAGGATCCAAAAACGAGAAAAACATTTAAAGTTAATGGACATATGTTAAACCTTACTTTGATAGACACAAACCTATTTTTAAAATAGGTTTTAATGTTGGGTCACCTAGAGTAAAAACTAAGAACTTTGGCTGACAACATTAGATCAAGTGCTTTGTGGGAGGTAACCCATAGTTATTTATGTAATTGTTTTCAATTTGTTATTATGTAATATAAGCTCTTGAGATTAAATTTTATGTGCACTGGAGGCTTACATCTTAAGAAAAAGCAAAAAAACATTTTAATTATTCATATTTATGGAAGGTATGAGAGTTATTTTTTTCATTAGACGAAGCGGTGCAAAAAAGTGCACTGGCGCCTAGGCGTCAAACTTGCACCTAAGCACCCATTACAAGGAGCAATGATGCCTAGGCGCCTAAATATGGTGCCTAAGCACCACTTTCTAAGAAGCCTGGTGCCTAAATGCTAGAATTTGGCACATAGGTATCCTGAAACCTTCTATTGGTGGTTTTTTGTTGAAATTTCTCTATATAACTCCTAAAATGTGTCAATTGGAGTTAAATTAAATTAGTATAGAGAGATAAGATTGACACACCAAAATAATATACTATTTTAAGTACATATTTTCTGCTTATTTTTGTGATATTGCACTTTAAAGAAAGGTATTTTCATATTTTTGTTATAGATATATAATTTTTAGGTATTTAGAGCAAAAAAAATGGCAAAAAGGAGAAAATTTAGAGCAAAACATCAATTTTTGGAATTCTAGCACGTGATGTGCCTTTTAACAAAGGCTTGGCGCATGATGCGCCAGAGACTACTTTTGCAGATTAAGGCAGTGTGAGACAAATTTTGCACGAATTTTCAAAGGGACACCTGTTCTACACACCTATTGGAGTAATTCAATGCATCTAGACACTTTGGAAGCTTCTTTTATGAAGAGATTTGTCTCTTTAATCAAATGACAAATCTTTTGAATTCAAAAGAGTTGACTTTTGGAGGGAATTTTGAATTCCTTCGAATAGAGGAAGCCCAAAATAAAAGAAGAAGATTTGAAGGATTTCAAGAGGGGATGAAAAGGACAAGAAAGTGGGGGTGGCATGAAAGGTAAGGAGAGAAGAAGAGGATATTTTCTTCTAGGGTTGTTAGAGGACAAGGAAGGTGAGAGATTTCTTCTTCTTTACACTTCTAAGAGAGAATTGAGTGTGCTTGTAAAGAAAGAAGTGCTTGGAGAGAACTTTAAGGGATTTTCTTGGGAAGGATTTTGAGATTAGTTGTGTCTTTTATTTCTTTTGTTTTGTAAACTTATTTTTATATAAGAAATTAGTGTTTTGTCGTATCTTTCTCATAAGTTCTAAGTAGTCTTCTTTATCCTTTTCCCTAATTTGAGATATAGTTTTGTGAAAAATTGATTCTATTTTCTATGGTTTTAAATGTTTAATTTGTGATGATTTGAACTCCAATCTTCATTTAGTTTTTGATCTGGCCAATTGTAATGTTAAAACATGTTGAAAAACATATATTATGAAAAGGGCTATGATTTCTACAACAGGGGAAGAATCATTATTGATTTCATGAGAGAGTATGCATCCATACAATTGAGTACAAATAATTAGAGAAATATACTTTACTGGCTATAGGATTAGAGTTTTGAGGTGACAGATTAAAATCCCCAATTTGGTCAGTTGATTAGAAACTAATGCGAGATTGTTAGCCCTCACAGAAGGGAGTAGTGGGAGCTCTGGAGTGACAAACCGTATCCTCCAGGCTAACCACAAAATTAGGGACCAAACTGTGTATTTGTCAATGTTTTTATGACAGTTGGAAGAGGGTAAAGAATAGGATTGCTCCGACTTGGCACAAAACAGTTTTTATATATATTTTCAAAAGATTTTTATTTTTTCACAATTCATATACTCATTGTAAAGGGGAAGAATACTTTCTTAAATTTTAATCTTCCATCAACAAAAACTTTGTTTATTTTTCGTAATTTTACTTTTGAAGGTTTAGTTTTTAGTTAGTTAACTCTATCTTTCAACTGCATGTTATATAGCATTCACTTTTGTAGTTAATATTAAAACTTCACACTTTACTTTTATTTTTGTATTTTTAAATTATAAAATAATTTTAAGAATTTACTTATAGGTTTTTCCAACTTCCCTATGGGATCAATATCTAGGAATCCATTAGAGCACTTTATTACTTGAGCGATACATATACTTGCGTTGATTTTAAAGGTGATTTAGCCGTTTAAAAAGAGTTTTAAAGATTATATTTCATAATAGTATTTTCGTAATAGTATTTTTGTTGACATTATATTTCATGTTTATTATTATATATGTCGTGTGTATTTTGTAAAATTTAAAAATATTTGCAAAATTTGCGCACTAAATCTACATGCATCAAGTTTTTGGTACCGTTGTCGGGAAGCAACATAAAATATTAGTAAGTTATTTAATTTTATTATAAAAATATAAAAAAAGAGTGTTTTTGTAGTTTAGTTTTGAACATATTCTTATTTAAGTGTGTTTACTTATTTATAATTACTTGCTTTGTTTAGTTATGCGTAGTGTAAGATCTGAAAATTTAGTACCTTAGGATTCTGAGTTAGAGAGAACTATTAGAAAAATTCAAAAACAACAAAAAGAAATAGATCATTTAGCAAAATGGTAGGAAATTTGTGTAATGCTGGAAATGAAAATGACATCATCAGAGACCTTTAAGAGATTATGTTAATCCTACAATAGATGAAATTCTTTTGAGCATACAGAACCCTGTTGTAGTTGCCAATTCATTTAAGCTTAAACCTGCTATTATCCAAATGATTCAAAACAATTAGTTTGGGGAAACACCAATTGAAGATCCTAATTTAAACCTTGCTGTTTTCTAGAAGTATGTGCTACATTTAAATATGATGGAGTGTCGAATGATGTTGTCAGGCTTAGACTTTTTCCTTTTTCACTAAGGGATAAAGCTAAGATGTGGTTCAATTTATTAGCACCTAGATCTATCAGAACATGGGGAGATTCTTAACAAAATATTTCTAACCTTAAAAAACTGTTAAGCTTAGAAATGGTATCACATCATTTTGTCAGTTTGAAAGGGAATCAATTTACAAAGCCTAGGAAATATTTAAAGATCTCCTTAGAAAGTGTCCATGTTATGCATTGCCATATTGATTAATAATTCAAACTTATTATAATGGATTAGTTGGATCTATTAGATCGATAATTGACGTTATTGTTGGTGGATCATTAATGTTAAAACCATTCGATGAAGCATATTCATTAATTGAAGAGAAAGCTACTAATAATTTTCAATGGTGCTCTGAAAGGGTAAATCTAAAAAGAGTAGCTAGTATTCATGATTCTGATGCAATATCTATGTTAGCTGCCCAATTAGTTGTTATATAATAGAAGATAGATCAATATGGAATGAATTATTCTCAGACAACACATGTGCTTGAGGATAACTCATTAGGATAAATGATAGAATCTCAACCTTCCTATGAGACTTTAAATACAAAAAACAATCATTCGAATAATTCTTATGCCAATTATTATAATCCTGGTTGGAAGAATCATCCAAACTTTAGTTGGAGTAAGAATAATTTTTATACTGCAAATCTGCAATGGAGAAACAGTACTGCGAACCTATCGGAAAACTCCAACAATCAAGGGACTCAAGCTTATAAACCTTATTACCCCCAAGTTTTAATAATTTGCAGAGTAAGGAAAAAAATCTATCAATAGAAAAATTCATATTGCAAATGGGAAGTCAATTACAAAGTTAAGAAGCTGCAATTAGAAACATGGAAAATCAATAGGGATATATTGTGATACACCTAAAATATATAGTGTTTTTAGACACATTTTTATACCTATTTTTGAGATATTGCGCTTTAATAGAAAGTATTTTTTGTGTTTTTCTTGCAGATACAAGTAAAAATGGAAAAAATTCTTAAAGGAGTGAAAAAGGATCAAATTGGAGCAAAAAGGTGAAAAATTGTGCAAAAGCGTTTTGGCGCATAAGCGCCAGATCTGGCACTTAAGAGCCGGTTAAACATAGAAGGTCGCACCTAAGCACCAAGACCCCACACTTAAGTGTCAGTGGTAGTTACTAGACTAGTAAAATCAGTTTTCGTGAGTTTCTAAGAGGTTTTTGAGGCACCCATTGGCTTAATAGGCGGTTGTAACCACCATGGACGAAAATTATCATGAAAGGATGTGTCTCTTGGGCAAATACATCGAATCAATACACATTTTGAAGAGATCCCAAGGCACCTCTTGGAAAACTATAAAAGAATGAAGAGAAGACTTAGAAAAGAGTCCTCAAAATATTGACAAGTTTTGAAAGTTCTTCTCTGGGAAGTTAGTTCGGAGAGATTTTCAAGAACAACTTTTTATTTACTTTATCCTTTTTGTTATTTTTTTTAAGTGATTGTAAAAGAGAAGATATTCAAAAGAACTTCAAGAGTTTGGTGGAGGACTTAAGATAATTTTTTATATTTTTGTTTTAGACTACTTTTGGTTTTAATCGAGACTTGTTGTTGGTCTGACAATGATTTCTTCTTTCAAACTAAAGTGTGGTTTTGTTTTCTCCATGGATTCTGAGTAGTTTCTTTGTGCTTATTATTAAAATGATAAATAATTAAGTTTTGGATGTAAGTTTTGTAGAGTATTGATCTTTAATGATGGAAAAAGTTGTGATTTAAATCCATGCACTTCATTTACTTCTCGATTTGGCCAATCAAGATGTTGAAATTTGTTGTGAGAACATGTAAGAACCGGGCTGGTATTGTCTAAATGAATAATTGGAAAGAATCACATGAGGTTATATGAATGAGAAGGTAGTTCATATGAGTTAGTGCAAATAAATAAGGAAATATTCATTGAAGGTGTAGAGATAGAGGGCTTTAAAATGACAGGTTAAAGCCTCCAACTTGGTTTATTGTTTTAGGTTCTGATACGAGAATGTTAGCCCTCAGGTGGAGGGAATTGAGGGAACTCTAGAGTGAGAGTTTGTATCTTCTCTGCCTAGCCGGTCTTCAGAACTATTCAAACTTTAAATTAGTCAATTTTCTTTATAGCATCTCTAGTAATGTCAAAGAATATTATTGCTCCTATTTGGCGCAACACAATTTGCATACTTCCACAACAGAATTCCTATACTTATTACTCATTCATGATAAGAAGAAATATATTTTAATATTAAGTAATTTTCTTCTACAAAAACTTTTGTTATCTTTTTAAGTTGTTACTGTTTCGTTAAAATATCAAAAATACCAAAAATATTTAAATTTTAAATTCCTATAAAAAAAATTTAGTTTAAGTAGTTATCTTTTTAAATATAGAAAACTTTCGAAAAAATGCATATTGCATAATCTTCCTTATGGGTTCGATATTCAGGTCTTGATCAAAAAGTCTTATATTACGTGATAACGATAAGTATACTTGCGTAGTATCCCAATATATATATATATATATATATATATATATATATATATATATATATATATATATATATATATATATATATATATATATATATATATATATATATATATATATATATATATATATATATATATATATATATATATAAATTAAAAAGTTAAATTCTTATTTTTCTTTAGGATCAAGTTTTTTGTTTTCTTGTAAAATTAGAAAATATATGTGAAAAATACTATCAGAACTATTGTTATACTATGCATAAGCATTAAGTCGGGATCAAGTTTTTGGCGTCATTGTCGGAGAAGAAAACTAAGTAAATTTCTATTTTTAGAAAGTATTATTTATACTTTAAATATTGTATGTTATTTTGTATGTTTATTTTTATTTTATTTTATTTTATGTAAGTGTATGCGTAGTTCAGGTTCTGAAGGACTAGTGCCCTACGATTCTGAATTAGAAAGAACTATTAGAGAAATCCAAAAAACTAAAAAGAATTAAAAATCCAAAAAAATTATTGAAATCGAAAACAAAAATAATCAAAATGCTGAAATTCATCAAGAGTTTAGACCTTTAAGAGATTATGTCAACCCTACTCTAGATGAACTTCATTATAGTATTCAAAAACCTATTGTAGTAGATAATTCATATGAGCTTAAACATGTTATTATCCAAATGGTATCAAATAATTAGTTTGGGGGATTATCAACTGAAGATCCAAATTTACATCTTACCAATTTTCTAGAATTGTGTACTATATTTAAATACGAAGGTGTTTCAAATGATGCAATAAGACTTAGGTTATTTCCTTTCTCACTGAGGGATAAAACTAAGATGTTGTTGAATTCTTTAGCACCTGGATCAATCAGAACTTAGGGTGATTTAGCACAAAATTCCTTGCTAAATATTTTCCACCATCAAAAACTGTGAAGCATAGAAATGATATTACATCTTTTAATCAGTTTGAAGGGGAATCTATTTATGAAGCATGAGAATGATTTAAAGAACTCTTAAGAAAGTGTCCACACAATGCAATACCAGATTGGTTAATAATTCAAACATTTTATAATTGATTAATTGGCTCTCTTAGATCTATTATCGATGTCATTGCTGGTGGTTCATTGATGTTAAAACAATTTCATGCGCTTATGCTTTAATTGAAGAGATGGCTACCAATAATTTTCAATTGCCTTCTTAGAGGGTGAATCAAAAGAAAGTAGCCACTATTCATGAAACTGATGCATTTACAATGTTAGCAAATCAAGTTGCTGCAATTTCAAGGAAGTTGGACCAATTTGGAATGAATTTTTCTCAACCAACTTCCATGATTGAAGAGAACTCATTAGGCCAAATGGTAGATTCTCAAGCATCATTAAAAACTTTAAATGTCATAAATAATAAGCAAAACAACCCATACTCCAATTACTATAACCCAGGTTGGAAGAACCATCCCAACTTTAACTAGAACAAGAATTCGGGTGGTAATAATCAACAATGGGGGAACAACCAAGGAAACCCATTGGGAAACTGAAATAACCAAGGGAATAATAATTATAGATCTACTTATCCTCCAGGTCTTAACAGCAATACACGGTTTAAGGATAAGGAGTTTTTTATATAAGAAGTGGTGTTAAAAATTGGTAATCAGTTACAAAGTCAAGGAGCTACAATTAGAAATATTGAGAATCAACTTGGGCAAATCAAAAGTTCATTAAGTAATAGATCCCAAGGAACACTTCCTAGTAATACTGAATCAAATCCAAAAGACCAAAATAAAGTACAAGTTAATGTTGTACAACTTAGAAGTGGAAGAGATTTGGAAGGTAGGGTGCAAAAAAAGATTGAAGTAGAGATAGAAGAAATTGAAGAATCAAAAGAGGATGCTCTGAAAGCTTCTGAAAGACCTATTTCTCCTCTGAAAATTAATTTAGAAAAACCACCACCTCCATTTCCTCAGAGACTTTGACAATAGAAGTTGGATAAGCAATTTTCAAAATTTCTGGAAAAAGTTAAAAAGCTTACAGTCAATATTCCATTTATTGAAGCCTTCGAACAAATGCCAAGCTATGTCAAGTTTATGAAGGATATTCTCAACAAAAAAAAAGAAATTTGAAGATAATGAGATTGTTGCACTTAGTGAGGAGTGCAGTGCTATAATTCAGAAGAAACTTCCTAAAAAACTTAAAGATCCTTATAGCTTTACTATTCCATGTGCAATAGGAGACAAATTTTATGGGAAAGCTTTATGTTATTTAGGTGCAAGCATTAACCTTATGTCATTATCAATATTTAAAAGATTGGGATTAGGAGAAATAACCCCTACCACTGTAACTCTGCAGTTAGCAGATTGTTCAATAACCTATCCTAAAGGAGTTATAGAAGATGTCCTAGTGAAAGTGGATCAATTTATCTTTTCTGTTGATTTCATTGTGCTTGATATGGAGGAAGATAAAGAGATACCTATCATTTTGGGGAGACATTTCTTAGCTACAGGAAGAGCAATGATAAATGTGCAGAAAGGCGAATTAACAATGTGCGTCAATGATCAAACAGTTACTTTTAAAATTTCAAAATCAATGAAATACCCTGGAAAAGGTAAAGATGATGAATGTTATAGATTGGATGTTATAAGACATCTGAGCGAATGCCATTTTAAAATTACTTATGAAGAAAAATCTGAAAAAAATGATTTGGAACATGAGCGAGAAGAGGAATTACATCAATGTGTGAACCTTTTTAAGGAAGATTCAAGTTATGTTCAAGAAAGTTTTGAAATTTTGAACACGATAGAAAAAGATAAATCATTTTGTCCATCTATTGAAAAACCTCCAGAACTTGAGTTGAAATTACTTCCTGAACATTTAAAATATGTCTTTTTAGGAGATTCCTCTACTTTACCTATTATAATTTCCTCGAAGTTAACAAAGGAAGAAGAAGAAAAGCTAATGAAAATTCTAAAAATTTTTAAGAAAGCCTTCGAATGGACAATTGTTGTTATTAAAGGAATCAATCCTTCAATTTGTATGCATAGAATTAATCTAGAAGAAAACTGCAAACCCCGGGCTTATCCATAAAGGAGATTAAATCCTGTTATGAAAGAGGTTGTTAAGAAAGAAACATTAAAGTGGTTAGATGCTGGAATTATCTAGCATATTTCAGATAGTGCATGGGATAGTCCAATTCACTATGCTCCTAAAAAAGGAGGAGTAACTGTAACTGTGAATGAGCATAATGAGTTAATACCTACTAGACAAGTTACAGGGTGGCGAATATGCATTGAAAATAGAAAATTAAATCTTGCCACTAGGAAAGATCATTTTCCACTACCCTTTCTAGATCAAATGCTGGATAGACTAGATGGGCATAAATACTTTTGTTTTCTTGATGGATATATCAGTTATCACCAAATTCAAATATCTCCTTAGGATCAAGAGAAAACAACATTTACCAATCCTTATGGTACTTTTGCTTTTAGAAGAATGCCCTTTGGTTTATGTAATGCCCCTACTACATTTTAAAGATGTATGATGGCAATTTTTTGTGATTTAATTGAAAAAGGGATTGAAGTCTTTATGGATGACTTTTCAGTGTTTGGAACTTCATTTGACTCATGTTTAGAAGATTTATCTAAAGTTCTTATGCACTGTGAAGAAAAAAATTTAGTCCTTAACTGGGAAAAATGCCAATTTATGGTAGCAGGAAGAATTGTATTAGGTCATCAAATATCAGAAAATGATATGAAAGTAGATCCTGCTAAAACTCAAGTGATCGCTAATTTACCTTATCCAACAAATGTAAGGGAAATTAGGAGTTTTTTAGGACATGTTGGATTCTACATATTATATATTAAAGACTTTTTTAAGAATGTTAAGTTTTTTATGTCATTTACTGGAGAAAGATGAAATTTTCAAATTTAATGAGGAATGCCTAAAATCTTTTAAATTATTAAAAGAAAAATTAATCACTGCACCAGTTATAGTTTCAGTAAAGTGGGAAAAACCTTTTAAACTTATGTGTGATGCAAGTGATTGTGCTATTGGACCTATTTTAGGATAAAGATATGAAAAAAA
>NEWO01000992.1:29358-48626 GCA_003013225.1 Phalaenopsis aphrodite
CCAATTGAAACTTACTAATCCCACTTTCTAGTATGATAGTATTACGATGTATGTATGATTAGATTATCAATTCTCTTTATTTTATACTTCTTCCTTACAACAGTGCCAAAAAGTTAGTTTCGATGCAAGTAAGAGTGCAACTGTTATAATTAAATATTAGGATACTGTGCAAGTGTACGTATCGTTATCAAGTAATATAAGACTTTTTATTAAGCCCCAAAATATTGAACCTATAGGGAGAACTACAAACTTTTAAGAAGAAATTAGACAATAAATTCTACTTTGAAAAAGAGACTTACTCAAACTATAGATATTATGGTAAGAATGAAAGTTTGATTCTTTTTAGTAATTTATTATTATTATTAAAAATAAAGTAAGCAACATCTTTTTGGTAATTTTAATAATTGAAAATATAATAAACAACCAACTAAATTTAACTAGATTTTTGTAATATGAAAGCAATACAAATAAAATATCTTTTCCTTGTCATGAATCATTAACAAGTATATAAATTTTATTTTGAAAGTATTTAAATTGTGTTGTGCCAAGTAGGAGCAATATTATTCTTTACCCTTACTAAAGATGCTATAAAGAACATTGGTTAATCTAAAGTTTGAATAGTCTTGGAGACGGGCTAGGTAGGGAAGATACTAGCTCTCACTCTAGAGTTCCCTCTTCTCCCCTCACCTGGGGGAAAACATCACATATCAAAACCTAAAATAGTAGACTGAATTGGGGCTTTTAGTCTGTCACTCTAAAGTCTTCTAATTCTACACCCTTCAAAGTTTATTTCTCTATTTATTTGCACTCAACCATATGAATTACTTTCTCATCCATATAATCTCATATGATTATATCATTAATTGAATAAGACAATACCATCCCAGATCTTACATGTTCTCACAACAAATTTTAACATCTCAATTGGCTAAATCAAGAAATAAATGAAGTATAAGGATTAAATCATCACAACTTCTTCCAGCTATATAGATCCATACTTCACACAACTTCCTTCCAACACTTAATCACTGATCATTTTAAAGAAAAGGATGAAGAAAACTGCTCAAAATTCATGGAGAAAACACAACAACACTTACGTTTAAAAGTAGAAATATGTAAAAACACAAGAAGTCTAAATTAAAACTAAATGTAGTTACAAAGATAAAAACTTATCTTAATATCCTCTCCACTAAACTCTTGAAGTTCCTTTGAATCTCTTCCTTTCTCTTACAACTCTCTCGTTCTTCTCTCTAAAAATATCCTAATTCTTCTATGATGAGAGGGACGACAAAGGGGGCAGAGTAATTCAATTCAAGCCTTATTTTTTTATATTTTTCCAAATGGTCTCTTAAAAATGTGTCTCCATTCAAAGAATCTTCAAAGAGTTGCCTCTTTTCAAGAACCATTTTAATGTATTTTCATGCCCATTAACTGTGATTCACCTTTTCACCAAGAGTTGCTTCAAACACCCCTTCAAAATTCATAGAAATTCATTAAATTTTCCTCATAACTACCTCTAGCGAAAGTGTGAGGTCTTCGATGCTTAGACGTGACTTTCTCTGTCTCTTGGTACTTAAGCCTCAGTCCTGGGTGCTTAGGCACAACAGTTCATATCCACACCTACATCATTTTTGCTCCAAATTTGATCCCATTTCACTCCTTTCACCATTTTTCATCCATTTAATTGTACCTGAAAGAAAAACACACAAATACCTTCCATTAAAGTTCAATATCTCAAAAATAGATATAAATATGTGTACATTAATGTTATATATTTTAGGTATATCAAAATCCTCCAAACTTAAAATGTTACTTGTCCTCAAGTGACATTCCAATTTTTCAAAACCAAAATAAGCAAATTATGCAAATGAGTTTCTTTAGAATATTCTAATTTTCTTTCTAGAAATATATTAGTCCAATTTAGAAAAAAAATTAGTAAATGAAATCAACTTAGAGTTTAGAAATTTTTAATGTGACGAAGTCTGAAAATATGACTTTCTATCTAGTTCAGAGACTCTTGTGGATTTACCAAATATAGAGTTTAGGCATTCTATCTCCCCCACTTAACATTTTTATTAAGACTAATTATACTTACTATATTATATCCTTAAGCTTAAGAGTTTCTCAAGTTTTACACTTTAAAAAGATCAGATGTGGAACCAATTTTTGGTTAGAAACTAATCCTCAAGCTTCTCCTCCCTTTTTAACCTTACTTTTTTTTCTTTTTCTTTTTCTTTTTCTTTCCTTTTTCTTTTTCTTTCAGGATCTTTTTAATCCTTACCTTTCTTTTAAGTGAGGATTACAATATCTACATAGGCTTTTAATGGTTTTGAATTCCACTCTTCCATTCCTAAAGCAAAGATTTGATATATATCCTTTACTTAAAAATATAATAATAGTGCTGAAAATTATTTTTAATAAAAGAAAGTTATGTATTGAAAAAAAAAGTCTAATCTTTTGATATTTTTCAAAAATAAAACTTCTCCTACTAAAGATAGTTACACAATATTTATCATTTTTGCACTAAAAATTTTTAACTTTAAATTTTTCTCATCACTATAAGTTTCAACTAAATTTTCTTACTCATTTCTATATTCAAATTTTTAATTCCCTAATATAACTTCATATACATAATCATTTCTTTCCAATCAGAATCAAATTTATTTGTATCAGATTTGAGAACCAATAAAATTCAAGTTTTGGAAATTGTTTTTCATCCCCCTAAACTTAAATTTTTAATAAGATAAAACATTTTAGCATAATATATAAATAGGCTGGAATGGTAACTTAAAATAACATGCTTACATGAATTTTCATATCCTAAATATACAAGTACAAAAATTAAAAATAGGAGTAAAAATAAATTGATCAAGTTTTAACTTAATTTTGACATATATGAGATTCAACAACTTCTAGTAATTGGAGGATAATATAAAAGCAAATAAACACAAACTAACATAAATTCATAACTACAACACAAAGAAAATACATGGTAGTTTATTGAAAATTTAAACAAAAAATTCTTAAGTAAAAGTTAGTATTATTCTAAACCTTCCTAATATCTCTGGAATAAGTTCTTCACAAACCAACACAATACAACTAAACAACAATGTTCACACAATTACTACAACAAAAACAAAACATAACTACTCACAATAACATAAAAAAATAGTAGCAGTCCAAAAAACTACAACATATAGCAGAGTAGCTTCCCAAACAACTACAACACATAAAGTTCATACAATTTGAAAATAAAATATTCAAATCAATCATCTTACTGCTCCTTCTCCTCCTCCTGATCATCATCCAAAAAATTCATAGGCTCATAGTGAGGGTAATATGGATATGAAGGAAATACCACACTTTTATCACTCCTGATAAAACATTCCAAAGATGTGCAATATTTTTTCTTCATAATCACTATGTTTCTTCATATAGGTATCAATATGTCCTACATAGTTTTCTAAATTCAGTACCTTACCCACAGTGTAATTGATGTTATCTAACATCCTCTGCATTAATTTTGATTGTGAATCAGGACTAGTCGACTAGCTTTGTGATGTAGATGCTCGTGAAGTAGAAGCACAAGATGTAGAAGCACCTGAACCTCTAGAAAATCCTCCTTTCCATCCAAATATAGAATGCTCTGAATAAGATTTCACATTGACACTCGTAATAGGCTTTAGTGGCTACATAATCTCCTCCAAACTATCGAATCTCACACCAGCTTGCACACATAAAGAAAAGATTAAGGATGCAAATACCAAATGTACAGTAGTGGCAGCTCTGACAGAACTAATGATAGCCTGATAGATTAACGATCCAATATTAATCAACTTTCACTGCTAACTACAGTAGTTCAGAATTGCTCTCCCTTTTGTAACTTCACTCAGATGATTTAGGGAGTAGACGAGCTGAAATAAAATAGTTCCACGCTTTTGTCGTGGAATCAAGCTTTCATGCAGGAAAATTCACTCTTCTATCATTTGTTATTTTCCACAATTCTCTTCCCATAGTCAAAAAAGAAATAATCTCATCTAACTCTCCCTCAGTATGATTATAATTTGAATAAAAACGAAACAAATTCGGGGCAGCTCGTAAAATGAATTTATTACCTCTTGGGAAAAAACTATATATTTCCCCCTCACCATAACCTAACCTTCCTCTACCTCGGGGAGATTAGTGTAACACTCTCAAACTATAGAAATGTCTGCTATAACAGAAAAAAACAGAAATTTTTCCACTATGAGTGAACTATCAAATCTTCCATAGCTTTGCCCAGATTTTTAAATCACCACTCAGGAATCAACTTTCTCAACTGCATCACTTCTGCATATTGATCCTTAGCTTTTGAACTAACAAATTTTCCTGAATCTAAAGTAGACTTCCCCTTGCTCCTCTTTAATTTTGGTGCCATTTTCTAAAAATCACATAAAATTCTCAATAAATCTTAAACTTAAGTCAAAATCACTAAACTTAACTTCAAAAAGCTTAAACTATCATTTCCATGTATTTTTTAAAGATTTTTCTTAAATTTTCAACATGAATAGTGATTTTCGGATAATTCTACAATGTACTCCAAATACACAGTGAAAATAAAAAATTTCCACTTAGAAGTGAAGCTCTCACCATGAGAAGATGAAATCTAACAAATTTGGCTCAATTCCACCAAGAAATCTTCAACTTTAGAGATGTCCTAGATCCAAAATCACGAACTCAAAAGGAAGAAGACGACATTAGGGGGAAAAATGGTGATTTTTGGCTAAATTTTTCACCATTAACTGTCCACGAACCAGTTTTAGTGAACCAGCGATTAAGCACGATTGGTTTGACACTTAGGCGCCTACCTCTCGGGTAACATGTGCATAAGCATGGGGTTTTGACACTTAGGCGCCAATGCACAATTTTGGATATTTTCCATTTCTTAAGTTAAAAGCACATCTTTCCTAAGTCATCCACCCCTAAATGGTTTTATAAATTTTAATATCTATTTTTCTTCCTCTTTTATTCTCCTCTTTCTCAAAACTCACAAAATTTTCACAATTTCAATTCAACATTAAATAACACAAAATTTTTCACACAAAAAAACACTTTCATTGATTTTTCAAGGCAAATACAAACGCAATTTTCTTAACAAAAACAAACACTTTCACAAACAAACACATATTTTCTTCAATCCAAAGATTCTTAGATGAGATAACTCCTAAACACATCAATTCAAAAACAAAACAAACTTAACGTCGAAACACATAAAACAAGTGAACACTAACTACGAACAAATAAACTAGACTCTCTAAATTAATTCCATTCTCCTTTCAGTGGAACATATCCTAACTTTTCACTTGTTTCTCCTGAGGCATTCAGATAGAGAAGATGGAGGTGAAGAACTCTCATTGAGTCTTCTTCAATCCACTTAATTTTCAAATACATCACCGAAGTGCATTTTTAGTTGCCATATGATATTCTCCAAATGTGTGTTAGTCTCATTCACTTTTGCTTTGATTGAAATCATGTTAGCCTCAATCTTTGCAATCGTCTCTGTTATTCTGTCTATACTAATATTTATGAATCAATTGCATAACTCTTGCGCACTTTGACTCACAAACCTCTTCTTAATGGCTTCTTCTTTCTACTTCATTTCAATCTCCCAAGAAGACATTTTTCCAAGTTCTCTCGCTCTTTTCCTCTTCTCTTAGACTTTAGAATGAAAATTTGAAGTGAGGTAAAAATTATCTTTATTCCCATGCTACTTATAGGCCTTGGATGAAGCCTAGACCCACTACTCACGTTCATAAACCACCAAACCACGCTTAAAGCCACTAAAACATGTTTAATCCTTCTATAATATTAATTATACATGTTCTTTAAACTTTTGAGCTTAAGCGCCAGTGATTATTTTAGCACAGGTCTACTTAACGTCCAAATATGCATTCTAACATGTCTAAGTCCTTAATCTAAGGTTTAGAATCCTAGTTATATCATTATATATTCAAAAACACTACCACATTTTTCTAAATCAAACACAACAACACAACATAAAACAAATACACACTGGTAACTATGTGTTACCTCCCATAAAGTGCTTGGTTTTACGTCGTTAACCCGACGTAGTCAGTGCTTATTCTAGTTGACCCAACAACATAAGATCATTTAATGTAAGTTAATCCCCTAAAAAATAGGGTTTTAACCTGCGACCATTCACTTTGAATATTTTCTCATTTTTAGGTTTTTTTTATATCCATAGTTCCATAAAGATAAACTTTTATCACAACAAACGGGCCCATCCTCCTGGATTTCAGTTTTCCTGGAAATAATCTTAATCTTGCATTATAGAGCAAAACTTGTTGCCCTAACTCAAAATTTATAATATGAATCCTGTGATCATGCCTTCATCTTTTCTTTATAAATCTTAGCCTCTAATAAGCTTTCCTAAATTATAGCCTAGACAGGGACATTCCTATAAGAGTTCTATATGCAGTCCTATAAGCCCACAAAGTATAATCAAGTTTGACTGACCAATCCATTTTTATTGGATTCACAGATTTTTCAATTTTTTTTTTTAATTTCATGATTTGATACTTCAGCCAAACCACTTGTCTTAGTATGATAAGAAATAGCCATTCAATGGTTGATATGATATTTCTTAAATAATTTCTCCATTTTTGCATTTCTAAAATGACTTCCCCCATCATTTATGTTCACTCTCGGCATCCCAAATCTAAAAAATATGCTTGCTCTTAAAAACTTTGCAATACTTTGAGCATCACATTGTGGTAAGGCAACTACTTCTATCCATTTGGATACATAGTCTAATGCTAACAATATATATAAATATTTNTTCTACTTCATTTCAATCTCCCAAGAAGACATTTTTCCAAGTTCTCTCGCTCTTTTCCTCTTCTCTTAGACTTTAGAATGAAAATTTGAAGTGAGCTAAAAATTCTCTTTATTCCCATGCTACTTATAGGCCTTGGATGAAGCCTAGACCCACTACTCGCGTTCACAAACCACCAAAATACGTTTAAAGCCACTAAACCATGTTTAATCCTTCTAGAATATTAATTCTACATGTTCTTTAAACTTTCGCGCTTAAGTGCCAGTGCTTATTTTATAACATGTCTACTTAACATCCAAAAATGCATTTTAACATGTCTAAGTCCTTAATTTAAGGTTTAGAATCCTAACTATATCATTATATATTCAAAAACACTACCACAGTTTTCTAAATCAAACACAATAACACAACATTTAAAACAAATACACACTGGTAACTATGTGTTACCTCCCATAAAGTGCTTGGTTTTACGTCGTTAGCCCGACGTAGTCAGTGCTTATTTTGGTTAAACCAACAACATAAGATCATTTAATGTAAGTTAATCCCCTAAAAAATAGGGTTTTAACTTGTGACCATTCACTTTGAATATTTTCTCAGTTTTAGGACTTTTTATATCCACAGTTCTATAAAGATAAACTTTTATCACAACAAACGGGCCCATCGTCTTGGACTTGAGTTTTCCTAGAAATAATCTTAATCTTGCATTATAGAGCAAAACTTGTTGCCCTGACTCAAAATTTTTAATATGAATCCTGCGATCATGCCTTCATCTTTTCTTTATAAATCTTAGCCTCAATAAGCTTTCCTAAATTATAGCCAATACGGGGACATTCCTAGTAGAGTTTTATATGCAGCCCTATAAGCCCACAAAGTATAATAAAGTTTGACTGGCCAATCCATTTTTATTGGATTCACAAATTTTTCAAATTTTTTTTTAATTTCATGATTTGATACTTCAGCCAAACCACTTGTCTTATTATGATAAGAAATAACAATTCAATGGTTGATATGATATTTCTTTATTAATTTCTCCATTTTTGCATTTCTAAAATGACTTCCCTCGTCATTTATGTTCACTCTCGGCATCCCAAATCTACAAAATATGCTTGCTCTTAAGAACTTTGCAATACTTTGAGCATCACATTGTGGTAAGGCAACTACTTCTATCCATTTGGATACATAGTCTAATGCTAACAATATATATAAATATTTGAAAGATGGTATAAATGGTCCCATAAAATATAATCCCCAAACATCAAATATCTCGACTTTCAACATATAATTGAGGGGCATCTCATTTTTCTTAGAAAAATTTCTTACATGTTGAAATTGATCACAAGTTTTGATATAAGCATTAACATCGCCAAAGATTGTTGGCCATTAAAATCCAGTCTGCAAAATTTTGTCTGTTATTTTATCAACACCAAATTGTCCCCCAAAATCAAAATCATGACATTTTTGGATAATTTCATAAGTTTCTTCTAACGCCACATATCTTTGAATAATTAAATCTTTTCCTAGTTTATATAAAAATGGGTCGTCCCAAATATAAATCTTAGCTTCAGATAAAAATTTCCTATTATTTTGGTATGTCATACAGTATGGTATAATATCACTAACAATAAAGTTCACAATGTCGACATACAATGGAACATACCACTCATTAATATTGAATAATTTTTCATCTAGAAAATGTTCATTAATTTCTTTTTCAAAATAGAGTGATTTTTCTAATTCAAGCTTGGGCATATGATCAGTAATTTGATTATCAACTCCCTTCTTATCTATTATTTTAAAGTCAAATTCTTGCATAAGAAGAATCCATCTTATCAGCCTTGGTTTTATATCCTTCTTTTCATCAAATACTTAATAACAAAACGATTTGTATGCACAACACATTTTGTTCCAACTAAATATGATCTAAATTTATCAAAAGCATGTACTATTATTCATAACTCTTTCTCCATTGTGATATAATTAATTTGAGGATCATTAAGAGTTCTATTAGCATAGTAAATTACTTTGAAAATTTTATCATGTTTTTGTCCTAAAACAACTCTAATAACATAATCACTTGCATCACACGTCAATTCAAAAGGTTTGTCCCAATCTTGTGAAATAATAATTATTGCAGTGACTAAATTTTCTCTTAATAGCTCAAAAGCTTTTCGGTACTCCTCATCAAAACTAAAAATTACATCTTTTTTCAAGTAAATGGCATAGACACTTAGCGAATTTTGAGAAGTCTTTAATATATCACCTGTATAATCTAGCATATCCTAAAAAAACTCATAATTTCCCTCACATTTGTTGGGTGAGGTAAATTAGCGAACACTTGAATTTTTGCAGGATCTACTTCTATACCATCTTCTAATATGTGATGTCCTAAAAAAATTCATCCTAATACCATAAATTGGCATTTTTCTAAATTAAGGACTAAATTTGTTTCTTCGTAACATCTAAGAACACTTGATAAATGTTCTAAACGTGATTCAAATGAAGTTCCAAACATTGAAAAAAAATCCATAAAAACTTCAATTTCTTTTTCAATTAAATCACAAAAAATAGACATCATACATCTTTGAAATGTAGTAAAGGAATTGCAATAAAAGAAAATGTACCATAAGACCTGGTAAACATTATTTTCTCTTGATTCTCGAAAGCTATTTATATTGGTGACAAAAGTTATATCCATCCAAAAAATAAAAATATTTGTTCTCAACTAATCTATCCAACATTCGATCTAGAAAGGGTACTAAGAAATGATCTTTACTAGTGGCGAGCTTTAATTTTCTATAATCAATGCATATTTTCTTGTGACTTGTCTTGTTGGTATTAACTCATTATTTTCATTAATAGTCGCAGTCACTCCTCCTTTCTTAGGAACACAGTGAATTGGACTAATCCATGCACTATCTAAAATAGGGTAGATAATTCTAGCATCTAACCACTTTAAATTTTCTTTCCTAATAAATTCTTTCAAAACAGGATTCAATATCCTTTGAGGATCAACCCTGGGTTTGCAGTTTCCTTGCATAAGAATTCTATGCATACAAATTGAAGGACTGATTCATTTAATATCAGCAATCATCCATCCAAAGGCTTTCTTATAATTCTTCAAAGTTTTCATTAAACTCTCTTCTTCTTCTAAAGTTAAATTTGAGGAAATTTTAATCAGTAATTTTGAGGAATCACGTAAAAAAGATATATTTTAAATGTTTAGGAAGTAACTTAAATTCAAGTTCAGGTGGTTTTTCCATAAATGGAAAAAATATTTATGTTTTTCAATCATTGTCTGCACAAAATTAGAAGTTTTCGGTTGTCGGAATGGATATCTCGACACCAGTTTAATTTAATATATGTATATATAATTTTGAAAAGTAATATTTTTAAATTTTGATAATATAAGACCGAGCTGATCTCATATCCTTAATATTTTAAATAAACGAGTATAATGCCACAAGAAATGTATTTATCCCAAAGAATAAACACAGTACTTAATGGTGAAGGCTCAATTAAATAAACTAAAGAATGTATGACAACAGTTTAAGTCTAAAACAAACCATTTTTTTATTGATCGATAAGTTCCTCTATTTAATACAAAGAATTAAATAGAGTTTATATTAAGTTGGGTTCTTAAAAATTTACTATAAGGGCAAGCCCCTATATTTAATTACATCTTAGATAGCTGAAGTCGCCTAAGAAAACTCTCGATAAAAATCAGGGGTTATTGTCTTCAAGGAGTTCAAGGGGTAGGACTTTTCAAAAGATCGATGAAGAGGTGTGAAATGGGATGGCCTCAAATTTGGAACATTTTATTTAATAATCCAAAGAAATCCCGAGAAGAACCTTTGTGACTTCCCAAGCTATTATATGGTTTGGCTTCAGCTTTGAGAAGAAAGGTCATTTAAATATTTCATCCTGCCAATTTTATTAATTAGGGCTTACATTTATGCGAGACAGTCCCACAAATAGCCTAGAAGATGTGAGGATTTAGATTGTGTGAACGACAATCTCAGAATCCTAAAATAAGTTAGGGATTACATTGCACAACATGGTTGTGCAAAGTCTAAAGAAAGAGTTGAGGATTTATGTCGCACTAGGCAAACAACCTTGAAATCCTATGTCTTGTTATTAAATTCTAAGAAAAGATATGTTATAGATCTTCATGATGTTGTAGAAGGTTGCCCATAGAGTTAGCTCTAAGCTCGTCGGTAAAGTAGTGGTTCTAAATTCTAGGGTTTAACAGATATAAATCAAAAGTTTAAATTTTAATCATTATGGGGGGTTAAAGTTGATTAGAGGGACACCTGTTAGGATCCTACGGTTCCCTCATTTCTGTATCACTATTTTATTTTGAATTTACTTGGTTTAAATGAGTTGTGAAACCTATTTAGACCAGAGAGATCTTGTTACCAACCGTGGGTTACCTCGTCGGAGGGACTCCCGTAAATTCAAAAGGATGTTTTAAGTTTAGTGAAAATTTAAAGGATTTATGGTTTCCTTTGAAACAATTTGTTTTAGATTTTTTAAAAGGTTGATTAATTTTTTGAAAAGTTGTTTTAATTTTTAATTTTGCAAGTAAGGTGCATGACCAAGCGTTTATAATATTTGGAAGCATAAGTAAATTGCAGAAAGTAAAATGACAAAAATTAAAATAACACTGTAAAAGCGTACCTAACATCTTTTTGGCATTCTCGCAGAAAAATTAGCTTTCGCAACACGTATATAATTTTGTATGAAATTAAATAAATTGCAAGATTATCTGAAGGTGTATCTAACAGACCCCAAACTATGACTTATTAAGTTCCAAAAGATCATAGTGGATGATTTTAGAACAAAATATAGTAAGTTCAATTTGTCCTTCAAAATATCTAAGAGATTTCAAAGTGTTCGGGTAATGACCCTGAACTGCTTTGAAGATCTCTTGAAACACTTTGAGTTTGTTTTGAACTTATCATATTATTCCATTAATCATCTAAGGTCAAGTTAAAAAACGTTACCCCGTTACTCGATGAACTTTGGCATTTCAATTATCCCAAGGATAGAGTACTCAATTAAACATTTGACATTTCATTTAAGAGTTATTTAGGTGAATGCCCCTAGAGCAAGTTATGGTTATCAATGATTTTGTACCCATCCCTAAAGTTGGGCTCATAGTGTTTAGAGGTGTTTATCATCAATCATGTTACCTTTCTAAATCTCATCAAAAAAGTTTAAAGATCAAGCCTAGATCACTACCAAGCCCTTAACAATCTCAATGGAAGAATATGCACTTATTAAAATTTTAATTTCTGCGATACATATCCTTATTAAAATATCACATCGTCATCAATTGTGGGTTTAAAATAAGTGAACTATCATACTCCTAACCTAAGCTCATCGCTTCAGAATCATTTAATTTTGATTAACTTCAAAATTCTGATAATTTAGAAAATTATAATTTTACTCTTATCATGGAAAGGTGGCAAACTATTTTCTACCTTATTAACCCATTATGTTTCAATCATCCAAGAGTATTCATTAAGATAAAAAATATCCATTTTTCCCTTTGATTGATCCTAAATATTTATTAAGGCACAAGAATCTAAAATGACCATTTTCCCTTTGGGCTCTCTACTTCATAACTCATTAAGATTATTCAAATGATTTTGAAAATTTTAGAGTACCCTATCCATGAGGCAATTAAAACATCAGAGGAGAAAATGTGGTTTTCAAATTTTTATTTAATTAATTATTTTAACATAGAAAATAGAATTTTCAATACTAATTTATTTGATAAATCAAAATAAAGTTTTCTTTTTTTATGGGAAAAATAGCAGAGGTTCACCTAGGTCAGAGAAATACTTAAACAAAATTCCATGATTTTTAAAATTAAAATTTCATTATTATAATTATTTTAATGAAAAATTAGGGAAATTTATTTTTAGCCTTTGAAAATTTATTTTTAACTTAGAAAAATTAAGAAAAATATTCTGATGAGTCCCAAGTGATTAAGAAACAATAAAGCATATTTTGAAACTTTTTTATATTTTTGGAAATTTTATTTATAATTGTTATTTTTAATTTAAAATTTAGTTCAAAGATGAAGTGTAGTCTCAAAAATAATTTTTATTTTTCTTAAGTGCCCCTGATAACGAGGAACTCAGAAAATCACTTTTCATAACTTTTCTAAGTGTATTTAATTTAATATAACTATTTGTCCACAAAAATATAATTTTCCTCATAAAATCAACTTTAGTACTCAAACTTAATCAAATAATTTTCAATTTTTTACAGTAAGTAAACATGATTTTTCTATACAATGTGAAATTGATTTTGTCAATTTTAATTAATATTTAATTTAAATAAATTAATACAAGCTATGGACACTTAATTAATTATAGAAATGCACAAAATTATTTAAACCATCATGGTATTTTTCCTAAGCTCCACTGACTACAGGAAACCTACTAAAATTTATCTTATAATTTTCCAAGTAATATTTTTATTTATATAATTATATGAAGGTAAAGTAGCAATCTAAGCTTGAAAGTTAGGGTTACTAACACAGGGATGATCTTTGACCTTAGAAAAATCAGAGAACAACCCCTCTATCATGAGGAACAAACCCTAAAAATCTCAAACTATAGTGAGCAATATTTAATCACAATAAATTAAAATACCATAAAGAGTATTTAATTAATTTAAATCCAAAGCCTCATCAAATAGTTTTTATTTTTAGTACACATTATTCTCCTCTATTCACTGAGAAAGAGGGTTTTTTTATTTTATTGTTATGATTTTTTATGCAAAATTATGGATTTTTGAAGTTCTGGGATTTAATTAATTCATTAAAAGCCTAATATTCTACTTATCGTAGTCACCTGCTGCATCAACCTCATCCTCTCTAAAGCGCCACGCGTTATGATCTGGTTTGGTGCCGCCATCTGAGTCATCACTGACTCGGCTCGCTGTTCACACACCTAGAGCTCGTTCAACGCGATCTCATATGTCCACCCGATACACGCGCTATCCGACGACTCTCCGTCATCGTCCCCGATGGGCAGAGCCCGTGAACAGCACGACTTCTATACCTAAGATCTCACTTGATACTCAACCAAATTGATTGTGGTTTCTTCCTACACCTTCATCTACTCATAACAAGCACGTCCATACAGTTACAATGCTATGAAATTAAACTTCTCTTCACAATTAATGAAACTGAGCTCAATATTAGGTTTTATGGTTTATGCCTTTGCCTGAGAGGAGAGGCCTCAATCAGATGCTTATGGAAGCTTCATTGGAGACACACAAACCTTCTGGATGTTTTGGTTTCCTCTAGTGTAAGCTCCAAGTATAAGTTCAAAGAAATGGGGGTGCGGATTTGGTTAAGGGTGGTTTAGAGAGCTCAAAAGAGGAGGGTTTTGATGGGGAACTTCCTCTTTTACTATGAGAAAGCTTAAGAATAGTTCAAGTTAGAGTTTGAGGGGTTTTTGGAGGATGGCCAAAATTTGTCCTAATTTTGATCTCAAAAATTGAGCGCAGGCAGTGGTGGAGATGGTTGGAGGATGGTTGGAATGGACTTAAGAGGGCTTGGTGGAGCTCTAGAAACAATTTGGTAGAGTGTCCCCAAGGAATTGGATTAGTTCTCCTTTTGTCCATGGAGGAGGTGATTTAAATAGATGGAGAATGTGTGGGTGGCTGGGCTTCAATCCAGGTGTAATTAGTTGCTTATGTGGAGGGCTGAAGCATGCCAAAGGCCAATTGGAATGAGCCAGCTTGAATGGGTACAATTTGGGTATGGATTGGGTGGATGTGGCTCTCAGTTTTGGTTCCTTTGGTGACTAGGGTGGCTGGACAGCCTGAGTTGGTGGTCAAGGGGTCATGTGAGCCAATGGGAGGGTTAATATGGCATGATGGCAAGGATATTTTGGTTTAGGCCAAAAATATGATGAGATCCCTTAAATCAAGGAACCATTAGTCCATAACTCATATAAGGTGGGCTAAGTGGGTCTAGCCAGGTCATGAGAGTCCAAATGGTGGCTGTAGTAGCTTTAGTTTGAGCAATTTTGTTTGGTTTAGTTAATTTTGGTGTGCGGTTCAATTTTTGGCATTTTGGCTTAAAGTTAGGTTTAGTTTGGTCTAGTCATGACATTTGGCTCAATTGATTGATCAAGATGGTGTAGATTATTGTCAAAATGAGTTTAGAAAAGGCTTGGAGTGATTTTGAATTGATTTGTGGAGTTAATTTGGTGGCATTTAGACATTTGGTCAATTTTGGGTATGTTGGGTTAAACTTGGGTTAGAGTTAGGCTAAGGCCCAATTGATGGTTCAATTTGATGTGGGTGATTGTCATGAAAAGTTTTGGATATCAATTGGATGGAAATTTTGGGATTATGGAATTAAATTTGGTGGAATTTGAGGACATGGCTAATTTGGGGCAAAATTGGGGGGGGGGGGGTTTGGTCCAAGTTAATTTTGAGTGAAATTGAGGCTTGACCAAGGCCAATTGAAAGTTGAATTTTACGAGGAGAAATGTTATAAAGAGGTCATGATGCAAAATTGGGGCAATTGGATAGATTTGGGGGGTTCAATTTAGTGAGATTTTAGTTTTGGGTAATTGGGGCTTTTTGATTTGGGTTGAAATTGGATAAAAATGTTGGTCAATTGGGCTTGGATTTAGTTTAAATCAAGCTTTAACATGATTAATTGGATTTTAAAATTGAAATTAAGGAAGATTGGGATTAAATTAGTGGAAATCAGGGCTGAAATGGGGCAATTGGGCCTTTAAAGACAATTTGGGGCCTTTTGTCAAAATGAGTTAAATTGGTCAAATTTGGCTCACTATAGTGGATAAAATTGATTTTGGGGACATTTGAAATGATTCTAAAGGTTTTGGGCAATTTGGGTCGCCAGGAGTATTTTGGTAATTTTGGCAAAGTTAGGGGTATTTTGGTAATTTAGAAAATTTTAGGGTGTTTTGGACAATCCGGGTGGTTTCAAATGGTTTGAGATGTTTTTCTGGCAAATTTAGTTATTTTGGGTAATTTTAATAAATTTTTAGGGTTTCAAGGGTAATTTGGTAATTTCGGTAGATTTGGCGGTAAAGGCTAAGTTGGTTATTTTGGTAAAAATGGGGTGTCAAGCACTTTAATTGAACCTTGGACCAATAGAATTCCCTACTTTGGGTCCTCCATATATTGGTCTTAGCTAAGCACTAGCCTAGAGCTAGTGGGTCTAGGGGACCATCTCATGAGTCTCTCAAAGGGTTAATTGATCAAAGTTAAGGCAGGTTTAGAGTTGAGGTTGTGAGTGGAAGTGTAATGTGCAAGTGTGTGTGTGAAATAGACCAAGACCACACCACCAGAGGGCTAACCCTATGGCCAAGTAATCTTATGAGGAATCCCCCTGAGCTCCTTCATATTGACCACACCTACTAAGTGCTAGAGGTTAGGACCAGTTTGTGGAACTTCAAGTTGAGCAAAGCAGAGTTTAGAATTTCTAATGTTGAGGGTTCCTTTTCTTATCCTCTTGGAATAGTCAATAGGAAATGCATATGGCTAGACCCTAGAATACAAAGGAAGAAACTAGACCTCAATTAAAATTGAGCGAAACAAATGAACCCCTAATAGGTGTGGTGTGTGTTGACCGAAGAGATCAACAAAACCAACACAACTGTCTGAGTCTGCACACTCAGAACAGATTAGAAAAAAGTGGAAGGTTTCTGTTGGGGAGTTAACAGAGACTCTTGATGAAGAAAAAACGAAGTAAATTCCAAAAACATTCATCAAGAAAATTGACAGTCTTGGCAAAGATCCAATTTCAATTTGATGTTAGAAAACTTCAACCTTGATTTCAAACTTCAACAATTTCAGAAAATGGGAATCAAGACTTAGGTACTGACCTAGAAATGGGATTTGAAATTTTGGTATCAATCTCAGAATGAGAATTGAAAGCTTTGTTCCATTTAAGAAGGCCTAACATCGATCTCGAGAGATGAGAATAGGATGTCATACTCCATTTAAGGTGGCCTTATACTTATCTTGAAGAATTTGGTTGAGAATCGGATGTCATACTCCATTTAAGGTGGTCTCAAACGGATCACAAAAGATAAGAATAGGATGTCATATTCCATTTAAGGTGGCTTCATACCTATCTTGAGGAATTACGTAGAGAATCAGATGCCATACTCCATCTAAGGTGGCCTTAAAATGATCTCAAAATATAAGAATAAGATGACATAATCCATTTAAAGTGGCCTCAAACCGATCTTAAAAAATGAAAATAGGATGCCATACTCCATTTAAAGTGGCCTCAAACCGATCTTAAAAAATGAAAATAGGATGTCATACTCCATTTAAGGTGGCCTTATACCTATCTCAAAGAATTGGGTGAAGAATTAGATTTCATACTCCATTTAAGGTGGCCTTAAACCAATCTCAAAAGATGAAAATATGATGTCATACTCCATCTAAGGTGGCCTTAAAATGATCTCAAAATATGAGAATAGGATGACAAACTCCATTTAAGGTAGCCTTATACCGATCTCAAAAGATGAGAATAGGATGTCATACTCCATTTAAGGTGGCCTTAAACCAATATCCAAGGATGAGAATAAGATGCCTTAGTTAATTTAAGGTGGTCTTAAACCTATCTAAAAAATTTGGGAAGTTAATGAGATGCCTTACTCCATTTAAGGTGGCCTTAAAATGATCTCAAAATATGAGAATAGGATGACATACTCCATTTAAGGTAGCCTTATACTGATCTCAAAAGATGAGAATAGGATTCATACTCCATCTAAGGTGGTATCATACCTATCTTGAAGAATTAGGTAGCGAATCAGATGTCATACTCCATTTAAGATAGTCTCAAACTGATCTTAAAAGATGAGAATAGGATGTCATACTCCATTTAAGGTGGTCTTATACCGATCTTGAAAGAATTAGGTAGAGAATTGGATGTCATACTCCATTTAAGGTGGTCTCAATTTGGTCTCAAAAGATGAGAATATGATGTCATACTCCATTTAAGGTGGCCTTATACCTATCTCGAAGAATTTAGAATCAGAATGTCGACACTGATCTCAAGAACATAATGAGAATAGCCTTGAGAATTTGTGGTGTTGTGCTCATAGAAATAGGGAATGTGAAGATTGACAGTAGTGAAAAAAATTTGTGGGATTTTGTGAGGTGTGTGAAACTTCGTGAAGGTTGTCAAATTGTGCAGACAAGGACATTCAAGCTGTAAAAATGGAGAGTGAGAAACCTCAAACTCGAGAGAAATAACTCATCAAATTTATCATTTTCGTGTTGTCTTTATCACATTTAACTTTCAAAGTATATTTTTTCAAAATTTAATTTTTGTTGGTTGATTTTTTTTTTCAAAAAGTTTTATTTAAAATTTATTATTAGACTTTTGTTGTATTGTTCTTTATTCATTATAATTTAGAACCAATGTATGGTTCTGCGGGTTTTTATCAATCACACAAAAGAGTAATTTTAAAAAAAAGCATTGAGATATGGAAGAAATTTCATTAATCTACTTCAAATATGTATTACAAGTTGAATGCATGCTGAAGCTATCAAAAGAAGCCATGTTGAATACATTTTGAAGTATCAAATGCTAAGTATATATCATATACTTAACAAATATGAGACATTTTATATCACATCTGCTATATCTTGATGCAGAAAAAAAGGGTAAAGAAGCATCTATCGGTCCTCTATGGTGAGCTCCTAATCAAGCTGACCTACTAAGCCACGTTCGAGGACATGATTTCCTTGCACGTCTACTTAGAGGTACAACTGTCTCATAGCTTGTACGGGCGCAGCTCTTCTAATTCTGGGTATGGACGGAATATATGTGGTATTTTATTATCATCAATCCTTCTGAATGCCATAGAAACTTTGCGGTGTCATACTCTCAGGATGTAGTGTTTTGCTAGATCTGCTCCATTTTCTTTTAAAATTAAAACTAAACCCACCTGTTGACCTCACTTTTGGTTGAGGTTTAGTTTTTCCCTTTTAATAGCCTAAGGTTTAGCCATATGATTTTTCTATTGAATATTCTTAGAAAACTAGATCTGGAACCCTCACCACTAGAAATTCCAAACTCTTCTCTACTCAACTTGAAGTTCCACATATTGGTCATAATCTCTAGCACTTAGTAGGTAGGGTCATTATGGTGGGAACTCAAGATGAGTCAACCTTAGGACTGCTGGACCTTAGGGTTGACACTGGGTGTTGGTCTGGAGCTAAGGCACTCACTACACTCATCTACACTCATATACACCCACATTCACTCACAACCCTAAACTCAAATTTCTAGCCTAGATCCCTTGATCTTTTCGGATACTCATGTAGATGGTCCCCTAAACCTACTAGCCCTAGGGCTATGGTTTGGCTAAGACCACTATGTAGAGGACCCAAAATGGGGTTTCCATTGTTC
>NEWO01000992.1:69188-79658 GCA_003013225.1 Phalaenopsis aphrodite
AGTGTTAGACATGTAAAATTGTTACATACATGATCTATATGGGAAAACAATCTATTTAAAATATAAAATTTGTGTTAGACATGTTAAATTGTAAATACATAAGAATTAAGTGATATGAGTGAAAATTTAGAGAGAGAGATAGAGAATTTCAAACATTTCAAACATTTCGAACATTATAAATTCGAACGATTCGAACGATTCGAACGATTCGAACAAAAACGAACCGAACACGAACAGACTCTTCACGAACAATTTCGAACACGAGCCTTTTCAAAAAAATAATATTTCAAACGAACCGAACACGAACATGAGTACTGTTCGTTCGTGTTCGGTTCGTTTACACCCCTATCTAAGACGCTTTATTTCTAATCTCTCAGGTAGGTGTCAGCTTTTCTTGACATTGATTAAGATAGACGCCAAATTTATTTGGGAAGAGAAATGCCAGCGGGCCTTTGAGGACGTTAAACAATATTTAATGACACCTCCTGTTTTGGCAGGCCTTATCCCGGAGAAACTGTTAATACTTTATACCGCGGCTTTGGATGACTCTCTTGGAGCCCTCTTAGCCCAAGTCAATGACGAGGGCAAAGAAAATGCATTCTACTACTTGAGTCATCGTCTAATACCGATGGAGATAAGGTATCCACCTATTGAGAAGCATTGTCTGACATTAATTTTCGGCGCCCAAAAGCTTAGACATTACATGCTTTCTCATAAGATTACTCTGATTTTGAAAGTCAATCAGTTGCAATATTTGATGACCCGATCAATACTTTCCGGATGTTTAGTAAGGTGGTCAATGATTTTATTACAATTTGATATAACTTTTGTTCCCCTCCGCACTATCAAGGGACAGATTTTAGCGAATTTTCTCGCTGCGCACCCACTGCCAGTCGGGTCCTCTCTCAATAACGAGTTACCAGACGAGAAAATACTATAAATGGAATTTTCTAATGCGCAACACTGGGAAATGTACTTCAATGGTGCTTCGTCGGCCAGGAAAGACAAGGGATCAGACACAGTTATACCAGGCAAAGCAGGGATCAGTTTGATCTTTATTACTCCAGATAAGGGTATGTTGAGGTTCTCATACCACCTGATAGAGTCGTGCACTAACAATGAAGCAGAATATGAAGCTTTAATCACCGGATTGGAATTGGCAATCTCAACGGATTTAACAAACATTGTCATTTATGGTGACTCTCAACTTGTCATCCAGCAAGTTGTCGGATAATACAGAATTCTGAAACCAAGACCAGCAGAGTACCATCAGTACACAATGAAGCTCCTGGAGCAGATTCCTAAGGTGACTTTTTACCGGATTCCTCGGGGAGATAATGCTCATGCCAACGCTCTAGCAAAACTCGCTAAGGAAATTGCGTGTCCCCCGAAGGATTCCATCGAATTCACGGTGCAAGGAAGATGAGTCTTGTCTCCAAATGACTTCGAAACTCTACACAAGCTTATAAAAGAAGAAATAATAAATACAGTTGCAGACATCAATGAAGATTGGTGTAAGCAATAAATAGAATATTTGCATACTTGAAAGCTGCCAGAAGATAGGTCTGAGGCGCACCACATCCAAGAAGGGCTATGTCTTACGCTCTGGTGGGAAATGTTCTCTACAGAAGATCGTTCGACCAAATGTGGCTACGGTGTTTGAGCAAAGTCAAGGCACAGAATATTGTCAAAGTAGTACATGCCGGATTGTGTGAAGCTCACCAGTCAAGGCCGAAAATGAAAATAAAGAACAAAAGACTCGGATATTATTGGCCAGCAATGATGTCTGATTGCATGGATACAGCCAGAAGATGTCACCAATGCCAAGTGCACGGGGTGGTCTTACACCAGCCTCTGAATGTGCTACACCCAACTGTTGTCTCGTGGCCATTCGAGTGTTGGGGCACGAACATAATAGGTTTAATAGACACTTCATCTTCCAAAGGACACATGTTTATACTTGCCGCTACAGATTACTGCTCCAAATGGGCAGAGGTAGTATCGTTACGTGAGGTTACGACACAGCACATCCTTCAATTTTTCAAAAGCCAAATTGTTTATCGTTTCGAAGTACCGCGAAGAATAATCTCTGACAATGGGACAGCTTTCAAAAGGACAAAAATCAATAATTTTGTTAGAAGACATGGGATAGATTGGAGATACTCTACAATTTACTATCCCAGAGCAAATGGTCTGGCTGAAACTTTCAATAAGAAACTGGTACAGATTTTGAAGAAAACACTGGATGAAAATAAAAGGGATTGGAATAACAAACTGTTAGAAGCCTTTTGGGCCTACCAGACGACTTTCAGGACTCTCACTCAGTGTACACCTTATTTGCTCGTGTATGGGACCAAGGTCGTGCTACCGCTAATAATTCAGACACCATCTCTCAGAGTCGTTGTTGCTAACCAAGTCACAATAGAAGAAAGCACAAAACTTAGACTTGGAGAACTAGAGAGTCTTGAGGGAAAACGACTAGAAGCCCAACAACATTTGGAGCTCTAACAGGTAAAGATGGTACAAGCCCATGACAAATTGGTTCACCCAAGGACATTTAAAGTTGGTGACCTCGTAATTGTACTCAGAAGACCTATTCTTGCTCGCCGCAAAATAGGTGGGAAGTTCGAGCCAACTTGGGACAGACCATTTGTCATTGAGAAGGTCTATACAGGAGGAGCCTACTAGTTAGTGGACTTACGTGCTGAAAGACCCATGTTTCTGATAAATGAACGATACCTGAAAACCTATTACACAACCTGATGCTGCTTAATGTCGCTTGCCTCCTCTTACTTTAAAAACTTTGAAACTTTGATTGTTTTAAGGTTATCTATGTGGCCAAATATCTATGACCAGGTCTAAAATTTGTAATTAACCTCAATATAATGAAAATTTTGTGAAGATTTTTAAACTTCACACGTTCTCTTTTCTACTTTTGAATTTAAATACCCTATTAAATCAAACAAAACTCACACATAAAATGAATAATCCTCTTCACCAAAACAAACAAAAATTACTTTAATAAATACTTTGTTTTGTTCTTGTTCATGCCAAGCTTCGACCCACTGATGTTTTTTTTCTGTCGTCTGCAGAAAAATGTCAAGACAGAGGCTAATCTTTGCCTTCCAGGATGGTTGGAACCTCGCATTGAATGAAGAGATGGCGCCGCAAGGAGGTGTCATAGATTTCAACGTGGATTTCAACCAAGTTGATATGGACTACGAGGGTCCTCTAATGGAAGTAGTCAGCAATAAAGAAAAGGAGGGACTGCCTTCACTGTTGGGGGGGGACCACTCAAGACAATGTGTCTTACAAAGGTAAAAACATGATAGCGGAACAAGATCCGATGGAGGGGCCCAGCCGTCTGCCCTCCATGGTAGCTACTCCAGCAAGGGACCTGATAGCCGCCCGTAAGGAACGATTACAGAATACTCCGCTCCGCAGGACTCCACGCAGAAATGCCAGCCGAAAGAAACAGAGAGCCTTTCTGCGACATGAACGCAAACGCCAGAGAGACGTGAGCAGTTTTCTTACCCCCATTCCTGAAAGACATATTTACAATCCAGATCTAAGAGAAACTTCTGCCAGCCTGCCCACTACAGATGAAGAGTTAGGATTTGTGATAGAATCAGATGTGCTCCTAGTTCCAGATATCGTATGCAAGGGTTGCTCAACATGCAACATTGAAGTATCAGTCTGGACATTAGTCACGGGCACATTTTTAGAATGCTCGGACTACAACGTTCTGCATTTACAGCGTTTCAGTACATTAAAAGAATACACTTCAAGCACCAACAGGTATCAGACTCCAGACTTCGGGACAAATGAACCATATGTCCCACTGGGGACAGATCAGCACGCAACATGGAGCCCAGGATCATACATTCCACTAGAGGTTGAATCTCATATTCTGGATCGACCAACACCAGTTTGGGTTCCCACCAAGGCTCGAAGGAAGGAACGCCCATGACAGATACCAACTACAAGATAAGCTGTATAGATTCCAGAATACACGTCTGGGGTTCCCACCAAGGCTCGATGCAGACGTTGCCAAGCACTGCATTCCAGGAGTACGACACCGTAGAGAGTTTGTAACCTTCTGCAGAATGAACGACAGTAAAATACTTTATAGATTCCAGCAGGACCCAAAATTGGAGGAGTTATTTCCATACGAGCTATGTGAAGGTTGTATCTCTAAGTACATGCGAAGGGAACTCTTATCCTGGAGCATGACTTATAAGGTCTGCTTGATCAGGAGCTCAATATACCAAGCACAGAGGGTTCACTTACTTTCTTTTAACAGCATGACATGTATCTGATGTTTGCAGTTTACAGTGTATTCATATCATGAGATGATTCTCAATGTATTTCAGCATGGATTACATGGTGTACCTTTTGAGGCATTAGCCTATGTCTGATTTATGGCATCCCTTTTTTAGACAAATTAATGGAAATTTCTCTCAAATTGTGCCTTTTTGTCAGTTGCCTTTTTGTGCGATGGATGAAAGCCACAAACCATACGATAGTTTAGAATTTCAATGAACAAAAAACGAAACAACAAATCTTCAACAATAAATAAAACATAAATGAAAAATAATCACCAACAAATAAACAATAAAACAATTTTTTTTTTAAAATCAACCAATTAAAATTAAAACTTTTAAAACATATTTTGAAAAATTAAATGTGATGAAAACAATAAGAAAACGAAATGAACCTGCTGAGTGTATGCTTCCGTTTTTGGAATTTCCTACTCTTTGTGCGCACAGCACAACCATCGTTATCTACCTCAACTCTCTTCACATCCTTGTAGAATTTTGCATTCTGCGCAAGTAACTCACATAGCTCTACAAGTCTTCTACAAAATCAACATTTTCACATGATACACTTCTGCAAATTCAGCACCTTAAGCCCTTTATAAATTTCAATCCTTACATCTTTGAATCAATATATAAATTTTGATTCTTATATTTCGAGGTCGATACCTAAATTTTGACTCTCTCCTAGGAATTGAAACCTAAATTTCAATTCTCGCATCTTCGAATTGATACCTACATTTCAATTCTCTCATCTTCAAATTGATACCTACATTTTAATTCTCTCATCTTCGAAATGATACTTACATTTCAATTCTCACATTTCAAGGTTGATACCTAAATTTCGACTCTCTCCTTCGAATTGATATCTACATTTCAATTCTCTCATCTTTGAATTGATACTTACATTTCAATTCTCACTTCTGAATCAGTCTTACATTTTTTATTCATTACATTTGAGGTTGATCCTTACATTTTGACACCCTCTTTTGAGAATTGACCTACATTTCAATTCTCAATCCCGAATCAGTCCTACATTTCTGATTCATTACATTCAAGATCGGTCCTTACATTCTGACACCCTCTTTTAAGAATTGACCTACATTTCAATTCTCATTCCTGAATCAGTCCTACACTTCTGATTCATTACATTCGAGGTTGGTCCTTACATTCCGACATTCTCTTTTAAGAATTGATATACATTTCAATTCTCAATCCTATATTTCTGATTCATTACATTCGAAGTCAGTCCTTACATTCCGACATTCTCTTTTGAGAATTGATATACATTTCAATTCTCATTCCTACATTTTTGATTCATTACATTTGAGGTCGGTCCTTACATTCCAACACTCTCTTTTGAGAATTGACCTACATTTCAATTCTCATTTCCGAATCAGACCTACATTTCTGATTCATTACATTTGAGGTCGGTCCTTACACTCTGACTCTCTCTCTCTCTCTTTGAATTGATATCTGAATTTTAATTCCCACCTCGGGGTCAGCACTTACATTTTGACTCCCATCGCTTGGAAATCTTTGAAATTTCAAAACTCAAAGTCCACTCCCCATTCCCCAGCGAGAGTCCCTACTTCTCGACTTGATAAAACACACACCTACTAATTCCCCGGCATAAAAATATCACAAACACAGCCCACACATATTTTCGAGTCTGTTCACTTAGAGGTTGTATTGGTTTTTGTTGATCTCATCGGTCAACGCCAATACGCGCGGTGTGCTTGCCCAACTCACCCCACCTATTGGAGGTCCATTTGTTGACCTCACTTTTGGTCGAGGTTTAGTTTTTCCCTTTTAATAGCCTAAGGTCTAGCCATAGGATTTTCCTATTGACTATTCTTAGAAAATTAGATCTGGAACCCTCACCACTAGAAATTCCAAACTCGTCTCTACTCAACTTGAAGTTCCACATATTGGTCATAACTTCTAGCACTTAGTAGGTAGGGTCACTATGGGGGAAACTCAAGATGAGTCAACCTTAGGACTGCTGGACCTTAGGTTTGACCCTGGGTGTTGGTCTGGAGCTAAGGCACTCACTACACTCATCTACACTCATATACACCCACATTCACTCACAACCGTAAACTCAAATTTCTAGCCTAGATCCCTTGATCCTTTCGGATACTCATGTAGATGGTCCCCAAAACCAACTAGCCCTAGGGCTATGGTTTGGCTAAGACCACTATGTAGAGGACCCAAAATGGAGTTTCCATTGTTCCATGGCTTATTGGTGATGAATGGTACCTCAAATCTACCAAAATACCCATCTTAGTCTTTTACCCCTAAAACACCCCCAAATTACCAAAATACTCCTCTTGGACCCAAAATTCCAAAAATTCCCAAAAATCTCAATAAATCCAAAATATTCCCAATTTATTTTTTCTCAACTAACACATGACCCAATTTGGCCAATTTGACCACCTTTAACCAAAACCCCCAAATTTGCCTTTAAGGGCCCAAAGTCCCCAAATTCAATCCAAATGTCCATCAATTTGACCTCAATTGACCTCAATTTCAATCCTAAACTCAAATTCATTTTTGATATGATCAAATTAAACCAAATCCAAGCTCAATTGGTCCATGATTTGAACATAATTTTGAGTTAGGTGAAAGCCCCAATTTTGACCATATGACCTAATCTCACAAAATTGAACCCATAATCTAGTCAATTTGCCCCAATTAATGTTTAAAAAATCTTGATAACATTCCTATACATCAAAATCAACCATCAATTGGACATGGTGAAGCCTCATATCCATTTGATTTTGGCATAAATCTAAAATTCTCAAATTTAGCCCTAAATTGGTTAAGTCCCCAAATTTCACCCAATTGATTGCCTTAACCTCCAAATTGGCATCCAATTCATGTTGCAAACTCCCCATGAGGTTCTTATTGACCATTTACAACAATCAATTTGGACATAGCCCAAGGCTAACCCAAGCTAGACCCAAGCCTAGCCCAATATAACCAAATTGATTAAGGTTCAAAATTCCCTCAAATTGACCCTTCAATTGAGCTCAAAACCACTTCCATTCTTCACCAAAGTTGTTCCTTATGATCATCTACACAAAATAAAATATTTATTTGGGCCAATTGAAATGGCTAGCTTAGCCCAAACCCAAGTTTTGGTCATTTGCACCCACTTGGACCCATGCACTAAATGTGACATAATCACCTTAAAGTCACCAAATTAACTCCACCCCAGCCATTAGTTGGACTTAGTGACCAGTTCAAACACCATGAAACCACCCAAATCAAGTCATGGACTAAAGGTCTCCTAAATTAAGGGATATTATTTCCAAAAATGCACATATTTAAGTCTTTGCCAAATCAAAGCACATTTGCATTAAATTGTTGTGATGGATTCCTCTAGGTTCCCTGAGCTCCTAGCCACCTCCCCCTGGCTGGCCGGCCAACCTAGTGGCCGAAAAAGCTCAAAACCAAGAGCCACCCTTATGGCACCTCACCCAAATCAAACCTAGAGGCCAACTCATCCAAATCAAATTGAAGAGCTCCTATGCCCTCCACCTAAGCACCACAATGCACCCAAACTTGTGCCCTAAGAGCCACCCCATGACCATTTTTATAAAAACTCACCTCCCACGACCATGGGAGGTGTGCTGAAATTTTCTTAGAGAGGCCTCTCCAAACTTCACACAGAGCTTCCCTAAGATCCCCTTAGTGCATTCCAACATTTTTCCCTCACCAATTCCCATTTCTGGAGCTCAATTTTGAGCTTGAAACATTGTCGGAAACTAGGACAGAACCCAACACACCTCCATAGTCCACCAAACTCAAATTAACTTCACCCACACCTTCACAATCGTGAAAAAAGCCAAAAACCCATAAAATCCCCCTCCCACAGAGCCTCTACCATAGCTCTAGACCAACACCCAAATCTGGCCGTGATTGAATTCCTACTTAGGCCTTACACCAAGTCCAGGGATTCAATCCCTAGCCTCCTTGGACCCCAATGAACGTGCCAAACCCTTTGATCGAAGCTTCACTTCTCAGAGCAAATGTATAAAACCTCACCTCATCCCGAGCCTATTTGGGTTCTCCATTTAATTAGGCTTAGTTTAATGCATGATTGTTGTATAGATATGTTTGTCTCACTTGGACGAATCCATAGGATCAAACCCGAGGTGATTTGGTTGAGTCTAGGCTAAGATCTTAGGGTTTTAGTGTGGACGGTCACAGAATTATTCTATCCGGGACGATGACGGGGAGCCATTCGATCGAGCGTGTATCGAATGGATGGAGGAGATCGAGTCGGACGACGCTTCGGGACATAAACAGCGTGCCAAGTCAGCAGCTACATGGATGACGGCGTCCAACCAGAGCGAGCCATGCTTGCCTTTGGAGCTGCCTAGGATCTAGTCAGTACGCGTGGTTTAAATAGATAAACAAAGCTTTTTCTTATTTATTTGAATACCCTTAACTTAGAGAATTCATAACTTTGTGTAGAAAAATCACAAAAATAAAATAAAAAAGTTATTTTGTTCAGTGAACAGAGGAGAATAATGTGGAATAAATTTCAAGACCATTTTATGCATATTTTATTTTTAATTAATTAAACATTATTTTGAATCATTTGATTCTCCATGCATATTGGCACATCACCTTGGCTTGAAATTTTGACACTTGTAGCCTTTGTCAAGGAAGATATCCTCTGATTTTTTCAAAGTCAGAGGAGGTTCCTATACAGAGATCAGTATTTTTTAAGTTATTCTACATTATTTATTTAAAATAATCATGGAAATTAGCATATTGATTAGAAAATCCTAAGAAAATTTTGGAAGGTCCACCATGACTAGGGAAATCTTTAAAAATAATTTCATGGGTCCATTCATTTAAAATACCCTTAAATTTTATAAACACCAAATCACTAAGATATCTAATTTTGAAAAATATAAACACTTAAATGACTTGATTTTTAATCTTCACTGTGATTTATGATCCAGAGAACTTATCATAAAAAATTCAAAATATTTTGAGTTCATTTGACAACTTAAGTTGATTTTTAATGATAAATATCACTTTTTACACTTAAATAATTTTTAAAAAATCAAAATAAAACTCAAAAAATTATGAAACTTAATTTTTTGAGTTCTCTGTGATCAAGTATATTTTATAAAAATAAAATTATATTTAAAATAAAAAACTTGATTTTTAGCCTATTTTAAATATTTTAAATATTTAAATAATTAAAAATTCATAAAAACCACAAAAATAATAAAACTCATGGAAAAGTTCTAAATTGCTTCCTAATCACTTAGGAACAATTAAAATATTTTTTTGATTTTCTAAATAAAGATATTGAATTTCAAAGCTTAAAAATAATTTTTAAAGGCTAAAAATGAGTTTTCACTAAAATAATTCCAATAAATCGAAGAAAAATAAAAAAAAAATTATAAAATTTGCTCCTTTAAGTCCTCTGACCTTAGGGAGATTTTTCAAAAATACAAAACATAATTTTGACCACCTAAAATATTTTATTTTTATTAAATAACCCAGAACTTAAAATAATTCTAATAAATCACACAGAGTTCAAAAAATCATGAAATTTGGTTCAAGGGTTTAACTGGTCTAGGTCTACATCCAGTAAGAATTTCAAGGGATTAGAATTTACCTTGGTCAAATTAGGAATTTTCTTTAAAAAATCCTATTTTTGCATTAAAATAATTATATAAATTTAATTAAATTTTGAAAAATCACATTTTCTCCTCTGATGTCCTAATTGACCCATGAACTAGGTAGCATAAAATTTCAAAGTCATTTGAATTGAATTTAACAAATTATGAGATGTTAGAGCCTTAGGGGCAAATGTGTAATTTTGAAAATTTTGGCCTTAATTAACATTTAGGCTTAAGTCAAGGAGGGGAATGGGTAACCTCTGATCTTAATCAATTTATTTGATGCTTGAAACACATGGGGCCAATTGGTAGAAACCAATGCCACTTTCTTAATTGAGTTAATAAATTTCTAAATCATAAAAAATTTGGAAGTTTATTAAAATTAAATGATCCTGGACTCAGGGGTATGACTTTTGAAGTCAATAATTAATCAATTTAATACCCCTATTTTGATTTTCAAATAAAATCCAAATCATGAATCATGACCACTTAAGGTTTAA
>NEWO01000992.1:81113-94327 GCA_003013225.1 Phalaenopsis aphrodite
CTATTTAATCCTTTATATTAAATAGGGGAACTTGTCGGCAAATACAAAGGTTTCACAGACCAAACAGACGTCATACTTTTCTTAGTTTATTTGATCGAGCCTCATTCTCAAGTCTTGTGTTTATCCTTCGGGATAGATACATGATTTGAGGTACAGTGCTCTTTCATTTTAAACTATGAAAAATATGGGGTCAGTTTTATTTTATACTTCAACGTCCTTCGAATCGGGCGACGAGATTTCGATTCCGGTGACCGACAGCTTCTTATGGGCAACTCCCCTTCAACCCCGAAATAACGCTGACACCATTAGCAGCAGAATCTCAACGGATCTTCGAAAATCTCCAGGGCCAACAATATCAATTTCTTTTCCAAGCAGAATGTTACACTTGCTCATGAAGGTTACCGTGCAGAAGAGCCTTACAAAATGATGGTGATCAATATGGGGAGGGATGCGGTCTCCTTCATCATTAATGTTGATTATACAGCTATTTGGGATGTAGTTTATCGGTAGTATGCTCTACCTAACCATTCTCTTAATCATTTTTTTTATCTCAAAAGGTAGAGGATCCACCTCGTCGTATCTCAAGATATTTGGGGGGTTCCCTAACCTATCTTCAACAATGTTGTAGCAGCAAACACACTGAATGATTATCCTGCCTTTCTCACGCATCCATTTCCATGATTTTGAATAGGTTTTTTTCATTAACATAATGACTTGACCTCTATATCTCAAGTTGAATACACAGTCAAGAATTTTTATTTCATCATTTTCAGAGAAAACTCCTGAATGCAGTTCCAAGTCTTCTAAGATGCTGACAAATTTCCCTTGGATTTCATCATAAAATTCCAATTCTCTCTTATTAACTCTATTCATTCTTTCTAATTTAGTCATAGGAATCCTTTGCAGTCATCGGGGATGCTCCCTCATTTCAATGTCTGTAAGAAACCATGTCTGACTTGACTTTGCATGTAGTGGAAAATATGATTATGTATCTGGGTGAGTGGCCTCTTGGCACCCTATATTGGTGGTTATATATTCTTTAAAGGTATTGTAGTGCTCTAAATGGAGGACATTACATCTTGGGCACTCGAAAAATGCTCTTGCTGCTGATGCTTGTATGGAAATTTCAAGGTCGCACAACGGGCAATCCTTGCAAAGTTCATCTGGAATTTCTAGCATTGCCTACTCTGTAACAAAATCTGACTCATCCTCCTTGACAAAAAAACTGGTAGAAGTTTCCCTCATACATGAGTCATAAATTTCCCCTCAGGAATCAAGGTGAGTGTGGTTTCTGCTTCTTTCATATGTCTTTTCTCCTAATGTAAGAAGGCTCTATGTTTGTGACGGTTGGCATTACAGCGTATGATTCTTCTTAATGGCACATCTGACACTCTTTCTTCAACAGTACTGACTAAATGCCCCATCGGTGCAATTATCATGGGTTGTAGATGACTGGTTCATTCCATTAGATGTTGTTGTGTCATTATTTTCTTCTTCTTCAGTGAGGAGTCTTCTTTTGTACCAAATCTTAACAGTGATGATAATCCTTCTGTTTCCTAGTGGCTGACTATGTTCATCAGAGGACCCTCATAGTCCACGTTGACCTAATTGAAGTCCAAGTCAAAGTCTGTGATGCCACTATAGGCTGCCCTTTCCTCATTCAATGCAAGATTCTAGCCATCTTTAAAAGTGAAAATCAGCTTTTGCCCCAAGATCTTTATTTAGATAGAAAAATATCTTTCTATAGAAGATAGAAAAACATATTTTTTATAGAAGTATATCTTTAAATAGTGGTCATTAATCGACAACATAGGTCTTTCGCCCCAAAAATCCACCAGCTAGTAAGATCCTCCCAAATATACCTTCTTTATGACAAATAGTCCCTCCCAAGTTGGTTTGAATTTTTCACATATCTTGTGGTGTGCAAGAATAGGTCTCTTGAGAACCAAAATGAGGTCACCAACTTTGAATGCCCTCGGGCGGCCCAATTTTTCATGAGCCTACACCATCCTTGCTTGGTATAGTTCCAAATTTTGTTGTACTTCTTATTGTTTTCCCTCGAGACTTTCCAATTCTTCAAGTATGAGTTTTACACTTTCTTTTGTTGTAATCTAATTGGCGACAACAACTCTGAGAGACAGTGTTTGAACTTCTAGTCACATTACGGCCTCAGCCCGTACACAAGTGCGTAGAGTTTACATCAAGTTGAAATTCTGAACATCGTTCGGTAGGCCCACAAAGCTTCTAATAGTTTATCATGCCATCCTCTCTTATTCTCATCCAACATCTTCTTCAAAATTTGCACAAGCTTCTTGTTGAAGGCCTTAACCAGTCTGTTTACTCTGGGATAGTAAATTGTAGAGTATCTCCAGTATATTCCATGTCGCTTGACGAAAGTGTTGATCTTTGTGCTCTTGAAGGATGTTCCATTATCTGAAATTACTCTGTGTGAAACACCAAAATGATAAAAAATTTGACTCTTAAAAAAATTGAGAACATGTTGTGTTGTAACCTCCCATAACGGCACTACTTCTGCCTATTTGGAGAAGTAATCAGTACCTGCAAGAATAAATCTGTGTCCCTTAGAGGTTGAAGGTCTATCCGACATATTATGTATGTACCCCAACACTCGAATGGCCACGAGGTGACGGTTGGGTGTAACACATTTGGAGGTTGGTGTAAGACCACTTCCATGCACTTCACAAAGGTGACACCATCTAGTTGTATCCATATAATCGAATGTCATTGCTGGCCAATAATATCCAAATGTTTTAATCTTTATCTTCATCTTTGGCCCTGACTGGTGAGCTCCACACAATCTGGCATGTACTTCTTTGACGATATTTTGTGCTTCGGCTCTGGTTAGACGTTTCAGCCACATTTGATCAAACAATCTTTTAATATAGAACAGCACCCATGTTAGCATATGACATAGCTCTTTTTGAGATGTGATATGCCTCAGACTTGTCTTCTAGTAACTTTCTGATTTGCAATTATTTTATCAATGGCTTACATCAATATTCATTAATGTTAGCAACTGCAATCATCATTCCTTCTTCTTTTTTGAGCTTGTGTAAACTTTTGAGGTCGATTCGAGATAAAAACAGGTGTCCTTGTACTGTAATTTTAATGGAATCATCCGGTGGACAAGCCAATTCCTTAGCAAGTTTTGCTAGAGAGTCAAATGGTTGTTATCTCTCCAAGAAATCTGGTATAGGGTCCAATTAGGAATATGTTCCAGTAACTTCATTGTATACTGATGGTATTATACGAATCTTGGCTTCAAAATCTTGTACTGTTCGACAACTTGTTGGATGACGAGTTGTGATTCGCCATAGATGACAATGTATGTTATATCCATTGAGATTGCCAACTCTAACCCGGTGATTAGTGCTTCAAATTCTGCTTCATTGTTTGTATTGGCACTGTCAAGTGATACGAGAATCTCAAAATTCCTTGATCTAGCATGATAAAAATAAGACTGATTCATGCTTTGCCTATTATATCTATCTCTGATCATTTATCCTTTCTGGCTGATGAAACTCCATCAAAGTACATTTCCCAATGTATAGCACTGAACGAATCTATTTTTAATATCTGTTCATCTGGTAGCTCATCATTGAGAGGGGATCCAGTTGGAAGTGGGTGTGCTACAAGAAAATTTGCTAAAATCTGTCCCTTAATAACGTGGAGGGAAACAAAAGTTATATCAAATTTCAATAAAATCATCAACCACTTTGCTAAGCATCCAAAAAGTGTTGTTCGGGTCATCAAATACTGCAAAGGATTAACTTTCAAAATAAGGGTAACCTTATGAGAAAGCATGTAATGCCTAAGATTTTGGGTTGTGAAAATTAAAGCTAGAATATGCTTCTCAATAGGTGGATACTTTATCTCCTTCAGTATTAGATGGTGACTCAAATAGTAGAGCATATTTTCCTTACCCTTGTTGTTGACCTGAGTTAACAAGGCTCCAAGAGAGTTCTCTACGGCCGCGGTATAAAGTATCAAAGGTTTTCCGGGGATAGGGGCTGCCAAAACAAGAGATGTCATTAAGTATTTTTTAACGCTTTCATGGCAAACTGTAATTTCTCTTCTCAAACAAATGCATCCTTTTTAATTAATGCCGAGAAGGACTGACACCTACCTGAGAGATTAGAAATAAAGTGTCTCGGATATGCCAGCTTTCCTTGGAAGGAATGTAGCTATTTCAAGGTTTTGGGAGGAGGCATTTCTAAGATATCTTTAATCTTATATGGGTCAATTTTGATTCTCCGATGACGGACAACAAATCCTAGAAATTTTTTAGAGGTGACGTCAAAGGCACACTTTAAGGGATTTATCTTGAAATTGTATTGTCGTAATCGTTCAAACACGATCCTCATGTTATACAAATGGTCAATTTTTTGTTTACTTTTGATGATCAAATCATCCACCTAGCATTCCACTTAGTTGTGAAAAAGGTCATCAAAGATCTTCATCATTGCTCGTTGATACGTTGCTCCAGTGTTCTTCAGCCCGAATGACATTACTGTGCAGCAGAAAATTTCAATTGGCATTCTGAATGCGGCAAGTGCTGCATCTTTTGGAGCTATCTTGATTTGATTATATCCCGGCGATCAATCCATCAAGGATAAAATTTCATGTTTCGATGCGATGTCCACCATTAGTTCTGGTATTGATAACAGAAACTCATGTTTTTGACACGCTTTGTTTAAATCTTTGAAATCAACACATACTCTGATTTATCTATTCTTCTTCTTAACTGGCACAATGTTGGCTAATCATGTGGGGTATTGATCTTCCCGTGCGAAGTTAATGTCTATTAACTTTTTTACCTTAACAATGACTTGTTTCTCTATCTCAATGTGCATCCTTCTAGGAGCTTATTTTATTGGGATCATATTTTTGTCCGCCCCGAGTTTATGAACTACAACTTCTGAAGATAATCTTTGCATTTCATCATAGCTCCAGGTGAAGCATTATTTAAATTCTAACAGTAACTTTATCAATTCTATGGATTCTTTCTCATTAATTAGAGAACTCATAATGGTAGGTTGGGGCTGCTCCTCAGTCTTGATGCTGACTTTTTCAATTCATCCACTGTTGACTTGATTTCTTCTTCAAATTCCGGCGGAGTGTCATCTATCAACCGATCTTTGGATTCATCCTCTATATCAAGGCAATCATCCTCTAATCTGCTAGTAACGACCATGCAAAATTTTGAATAATCAACTGGTCCTATAGAACCAAATCTGAGACCTTGTTTCGAGTTAGGAGTTCAAATTTTGACATTCCGCAATTTCTCAAAAGTTGTAACTTATCGTTTGGTATTTTTATTTTCACATGTACTTGTTGAATTAATGTTTGTACACAAGGAAAAAAGTAAATAAAAGACAATTATATTACTTCATTAGAATACTCTTCCAAATTTACATGATTTTCAAAACTAGTAGAAGGGGAAGCATGATAAAACTTGATTGGTTTTAAACTAACGCTACGGACTTCTTTGACCTCTAAACTCTGAACCTGTTGAGGGTTGATTGGAGTAAGAGTCATGGTGTGCACATAGTGGTTGGTCTGATCATTCATTGACTCATATTCACTTTTCTCCATAACTTCCAAGGAAATCTCGTATTATGGTTTCTTTTGTTTTATCATCATCATTTCTTCCTTAGAGCTATCTTCATTAGAACTTTCCTCTATGTTAATGTTGATTGTCGGCCTTGTCCGTTCAACAATATGGTTCTTCCTCTTCCACATCCCTGGCCTCAACCTCGGGTGTATGGGCTGAAAGAACCTCTACCAGCTAGGCCTTGACCTCAATTCACAAGTATGCTAAAGTCTGTAGACTCATTAAGTTAAGTGACGCTCCCGGATCTACCAAAACTCTGGACAACACAAATTTATCAATATTTACGGAGATGTAGAGTGGCCAGTTGTGATCGGTGGTACCGAGAAACAAGTCTTCATCTGTAAAGGTTATCCCAGGTTGTTCTTTTAACGAACAAAATTCATCAAGCATGTGCTGGCCAATTGAGCTAAGCAAATCTTCGGGTCAAGCAAGGTTGTAACCAGAGCTCTCTCATCTCCTTTGACAGGATCAGAGCATCGTAGATGCTTAGTTTGGCTGGCAACCTTCTAAGATGAGCTAGCACATTATAATCCACTTTATATAATCCTCTAATCTTTACTTGATTATGTGGCTCTTCCACTGACGAAGGTGCAGGTAGCTCTTCTCGAGTGATTATTTGTTTTCCTTTATCCACTAGAGTCATTCTTAGAGGTAATACCTTCCTACTTTTTTGATTTATTTATGTGATTTCTTCTTCTTCTTGAGATGTTATGGTAATGCTTCCAATGCATCTTCTTCATCGAAAAAATCTAAGTTGATGGCAAGTGGTGTACCATGGTACTCAAGGACTGGTTCCTCACTCCCGTGCTATCGTAACTGGTGTTTTTGACATCGTCTTCATTCTCGTTAAAGGGTTCATTAAACTTAAGTACTATTTGAGGATTAGTTTGGGAATCAACATCGGAGTTAGATTGGTCAAATTCAGTTATGTTATCACTAGAGACAGTTAGAACGTATCCAAAATCATAATCATTATATTCATAAGACCCAGGTGGGGAAAAAAGATAATCATACATGGTTAGGGGTTTGAGGATTTTCTTCCCCGAATCCAAGACAACCAATCTAACAAAGGCAGCCCCTATCCTAACCCCCCCATGCTATTGGTCTTCATGATGACGTTCTTCTTCTTCTTTGGTTGCGACAATTTCTCAAGTGAAATATCTAACTTGGGTCGGGTAGTCTATAGAGTCTGCATGACTGCCTACACTGATTGGGTGTGAATCTAATCCACTATCTTCATGGATGACTTGCTCCAAACTGTGCTCCATCCATCTTTCTCTGAATATGGATCTATTAGAGTGATTGACTCGGCCAAAAATCTTTTTTTATAGAACCTCTTTTAGGTTCCTTTAATTATTCCTTCAGGATAGTTATATTTCCTTCTTTAAAATTCCTCTCGAGCCATTCCTTGAGAATGAAACAGCCCTTTATTGTGTGTCCCAACATCCAATGATAGGGGCAGAAATTGAGATGCTCTTTCTTGCTAGCTTCTTCTCGCTTCTTTAGTTTTGACAATCTAAACTCGAGCTTCTTTATTAAGTTTCTGAACATCTTTGGCACAGTCTCATCTTTAAAAGAATATACTCTCTTCTTTTGTTCTGAAAGAGTCGGACCTCATCTACCATCTGTCTGGTGTGGACCCCCTAGTGTGATTGTTGGCTAGACTGGTCATACTGTTGTGCTTGTTGTTACTGAGCATGCTATGACAACTATTGGGCATTCTGATAGAATGCTCTTCCTGAATCTTCATCGACAACTTTACCTTATCAACTGTCGCCGCTATTTCAGACTTCTTCTCGAATACTCTGATTGGCTAACTTTTCTGACTTTTCTTGGGAATCCATATGCTTAATTTTCTCTAATAGATTGCTGACTTTGCTTAGTAGCTTTTCAAAGAACTTGATGATGAGTCTCTTAAGCATGAAAGCTATCAGACCATGGATGCTTTTAAGTAGAATCTCAATCTCATGTTGTTCCTATAGCTGAGGCTCATATTTCATGCATAGGTTTCTCCACCTCAAGATATAGTTTACTAAATCTCGTTAGGCTTTTACCTTTCCACTATAAGATCTCCAATAGTAACGTGATGATGTGCTCCAGCGAATCTCTTCACAAACAGTTGTTATAACTCGGAAAACATTTTGATTGATCTGTTCGACAACTTGGCAGACCAATCAAATGCTATCTCTGATAGGCTACTGACAAACTGATGGAAGAGTAAGGCTTCATAACCTCCGGTGTTGCCACATCTGACTCAGAAATGTGCTACATGTTATCTTGGATTTTTGGTCCCGTCAAACGTCTTAAAGTTAGGTGACACAAAACCCTTAGGGTAGGGCACGACATCAAACTCCTCTGGGTAAGGTCTACCCTTCAAAATCAATGCACCACCCCTAGATTGGGCTAAGGCCTCCCAAACTTGTTGTTCGACCAACTGCTTTATATCATATTTTGGTATTACAGTTGGTGGAGAATATTTCTTTTGTTGATCATCTCTATTGGCGGAGGCAACTTCTTTCCTTTCATCGATAATGTGAACTTTCTCTGGCTGGTTGACTTCTGGAGAAGCTAACTACTATGACTGAGACTATCCATGAAATGTAGCTATGGAAGCCATGATGGTGGCCATTTCTTCCATTCTCTTATTCGTTTGACTGATTTGCTCATATTTTAGCAGAACAGCCCTGCGTAAATCATCTATGGTGTTCCCTTAAATAAGAGTTTGGGCATTGCTTGCAGATGTGGCAGCTCTAGTCTCGATGACATGGATATCTATAAAGTCTTCATCGAGATAGTCATTAAAATCAAAATCTTCATCATCATCAACGGTCTCTCCATGTTCTTTGGCTAACTCAAAAATCTCAAGCCTGAGCTTTTCAACTTTTTCTTCAATTATCACTTCCTGAATCATCTTAAGATCTGAAGGAGTTTTGTGAACATCCTTCGCTTTTCATCAAACTTAGTAGCAATAGCTGCAACGATGTCTGATACTTTGGACCCTTACTTCATTCCACAATCTTGCCCTCGGGGCTCATTGAACTGTATTGGTACGACGACCTTGGGTACATATACCTTCTTTTTCGACGATGATGCCTTGAGACAGGGTGTCTCAACAGAGGCATCGACTTGCAGAGAGAGGCATGCTCCCCACGACGCATACCAAATATAGTATCGAGTGACTTCTTTATTTTCTCCTTCTTTGGGACACTCTTATGATCAAAAATTGGTGGTATCCTTGAACCCATATGTGAATTGGCCAGTCAACGTCCTGCAGACCTTGGAGCAGCAGTAGTAACAAAATTGGTGGTAGCGATGGTATTATCAACTCGACTCCCCAAACGGAATCTAACGGGAATATGACTGACAAAACTTCAGTCGATCTTTGAGGCTATCGGGCATCTCTGACATCCTTTAAAATTTCTTTCTTCACTTAAAAGGACACTGCACATCCCACTTGATTAAGTAGTTTAACTACTGAACATCCTTCTTTAACGACTAACCTCTAAAATATTGTACGAACTTTGGTGATTGGAGTGGGTTTCTCCTTCTCCTCATCATGACCATGAAGCAACGATAAGGTAGTAGCAATTTTCTGAATACTTTCAAACCCAATAGTGTCCATTAATGGGTGGAATCTATTCCCTCATAGAAGTGAATATGTTTTAAGCAATCTAAGGTCCTTCTGGTGAGGAATCTCATCAACAGATACCTTTTTTATTAGCAACCTTCCGAACCTTTTGAATGCGATTTCTTCTCTGAGATCGAGTTAATGTCACGGGCTTCAAGCTAGATCTGATATCAAATATGGATGGCGCGGTAGTAAATCCTCCAATTGTATCTTCAATAATCTTAATTTCCTTCCCTTTGGCAGATGAGGGAACAACGAACTTAACAGATGTTGGGGTAGCAGTAGTCTTCACCTTCTTGCAGGGGGAAATCTTGAAGGTAGCTCAGATTCAATTCAACAGACGGATCATAGGCTTCTAAAGCAACAACTATCATTAAAATAAATGGAGCCTTTCCAAGCATAACTTCTAGTTTATCGAATCCGGCTCCAAACTTGATGATGGGAGCGACATTGCAAGCATCACAGCTAGTTGGCGGGTTGCATGAAAAAGTGAGCATCGGGAAAGCCATTGCAGCAACTTTAAAAAAAGAAAGCTCTAGGGTTAGTTATTTTGCCAAAACTTTTAATTTCTTGTGTGAACACTAAAAAATTAACAAAGGCCATACTATAGACTGAGCAAGTCTTAATTAAATTTTTAGTTTGTGAAGACTTTAAAATTTAATAAAGTAAATTAAAAGTAAGGGAATTTAATTATTTAAAAGTTTAAATTTAACCAAGCACATAAAAATTTAATTTAATTTGTAAAGTAGAAAACCAAACCTTTAAAGACACGAGGAGAAAAGTAAAGTTTTGGACCCAGTGCGGGACCAACTTCACAGCGCACAACGCCCAGGTGGAATTAGTCCACCAACACACCTATTAGTGGTTTGACCCCACACAAATGATAAATTCCTAATAAACTCATGAACCTCTCTATTCAAAGGTGATTAAATAGACGGTCCTGAAGTCTGAAAGAGTTGACTGTACTTACTGGAAAAAGAAATGGGTGAAGCATGCCAACGGAAGAAGGGTAATTTGGTCCACAAGGTACATGGAAAAATTACTGATGTGTGAAGGCAAGATTCCCTGATTTAAATGGAGAGAGAAACTGATCCCCAACGGAGTTTCCAGAAGCTGTTGGTCACAAAATTGGAAGTTGTCGGTTGTCGAAATGGATATCCCGACACCCAGTTTAATTTAATATATGTATATATAATTTTGAAAAGTAATATTTTAAAATTTTGAAAATACAAGACCGAACCAATCTTGTATCCTCACTATTTTAAATAAATGAGCCTTTTGCTGCAAGCAATGCATGTATCCCCCAAAGAATAGACACACTACTTACTAGTGAATGCTCGATTAAATAAACTAAAGAATGTATGACATCTGTTTAAGTTTGTGAAAAAATCATTTTTTATGTTGACCGACAAGTTCTCCTATTCAATACAAATAATTAAATAGGATTTATATTAAGCTGGGTTCTTAAAAGTTTCCTATAAGGGAAAGCCCCTATAGTTAATTACACCTTAGATAACCAAAGTCACCTAAGAAAACTCTCAATAAAAATCAGAGGATATTGTCTTTAAAGAGTTCAAGGGGTAAGACTTTTAAAAAGATCAGATAAAGAGGTGTGAAATGGGATGGGCTCAAATTTGGAATATTTTCTTTTAGAATCTAAAAGAAGGATATCATGGATCCTGTGGAGAACCTCAGTGATTTCCCAAGCTATCCTATGGTTTGGCTTTAAATTTGAGAAGAAAAGTCATTTAAATATGTTATCATGCCAATTTTATTAATTAGGGCTTACATTTATGTGAGACGGTCACACAAATAGCCTGAAAGATGTGAGGATTTTGGTTGTGATGAATGACAACCTTGCAATCCTAAAACAAGTTAGGGCTTAAATTGCACAACATGGTTGTACAAAGCCTAAAGAAAGAGTTGATAATTTACGTCGCACCAGACAGACATCCCAAGCTATCTATGGCTTGTTGTTTAATTCTATGGAAGGATATGCTATTGTAGATCCTCATGTTTTTGTAGAAGGTTGCCCACGGAGTTAGCTCCAAGCTCATTGGTGAAGTAACAATCCTAAAGTCTAAGGTTTAATAGGTTTAAATGACAAGTTTAAAGTTCAATTATTATGGGGGGCTTAAAGTTGATTAGAACGACACTGGTTAGGATCTCATAGTTCCCTTATTTCAGTATCACTATTTTCTTTTGAATTTACTTAGCTTAAATGAGTTGTGAAACCTATTTAAACCGAGGAGATTTGGTTAGCAACCATGTAAACCGAGGAGATTTGGTTAGCAACCATGTGTTACCTCCTCCGAGAGACTCCCATAATTTCAAAAGGACGTTTTAAATTTAGTGAAATTTCAAAGGATTTATTTTTACCTTTGAAACATTTTGTATTAGATTTTTCAAAAGATTGATTAATTTTTTGAAAAGTTGTTTTAATTTTGCAAGTAAAGTAAGGTGCACAACCAAACAGTTGTAATATTTTGAAGCAAAAGTAGATTGCAAAAAGTAAAATGACGTAAATTAAATATTACTGTAGAAGCATACCTGTCATATTCTCAGCATTCCTGCTGAAAGATTAGCTTTTGCAACATGTATATAATTTGGAGGAAATTAAATAAATTGTAAGAGTAGATGAAGGTGTATCTAACAGACCCCAAACTATGACTTATTGTGTTCTAAAAGATCTTAGTGGATAATTTTAGAACAAAATATACCAATTTCAATTTGTACTCCAAAATATCCAAGAGATTCCAAAGTGTTCAGGGAATGACTGAACTGCTTTGAAAATTTCTTGAAACACTTTGAGTTTGTTTTGAACTTATCATATTGTTCCATTAATTATCCAATGTCAAGTTAAAAAAGGTTACCCCATTACTCGGTGAACTTTGACATTTCAATTAACCCAAGGATATGGTACTCAATTAATTAGTTGGCATTTCATTTAAGAGTTATGTAGGTGAATGCCCTTAGGGAAAGTTAATGTCATTAAAGATTTTGTACCCATCCCTAAATTTGGGCTCATAGTGTTTAGAGGTGTTTATCATCAATCATGTTACTTTTCTAAATCTCATCAAATAAGTTTAAAGATCAAGCCTAGATCACTACCAAGCCCTTAACAATCTCAATGACAGAATATACAATAATTAAAATTTTAATTCTTGTGATACATATCCTTATTAAAAAATCATATTATCATCAATTTTGGGCTTAAACTAAGTGAACCATCATCCTCCTAACATAAGCACGTCACTTCAGAATCATTTGATTATGATTAACTTCTAAATCTTGATAATTTAGAAAATTATAACTTTACTCTTATCATGGAAAGGTGGCAAATTAATTTCTACCTTTTTAACCCATTCTATTTCAATCATTTAAGATTATTCATTAAGAACAAAATTACCCATTTTTTCCTTTGATTGATCTTAAATTTTGATTTAAGGCACAAGGATCAAAACTGAACATTTTGCCTTTTGGGGCTCTCCACTTCATAACTCCTTAAGCATAACTCAAATGATTTTGAATATTTTAGAGTACCCTATCCATAGGCAATTAAAACATTAGAAGAGTAAATGTGGTTTTCAAATTTTTATTTAAATAATTGTTTTAACTTAGAAAATAGGATTTTCAATATTAATTTATTTAATCAATCAAAATAAAGTTTTCTTTTTTTTATGGGAATAATATCAAAGGTTTACTTAGTTTAGAGAAACACTTAGGAAAAATTTCATGATTTTTCAAATTAAAATTTGATTATTATAATTATTTTAATGAAAAATTAAGGAAATACATTTTCAGTCTTTGAAAAATTATTTTTAACTTAGAAAAATTATGAAAAATAGACTAATGAGTCTTAAGTGAGCAGGAAACAATTAGGCACCTTTTAAAACATTTTGATATTTTTGGAAATTTTAATTTAAATTTTAGTTCAAAGATAAAGTATTT
>NEWO01000992.1:99661-125132 GCA_003013225.1 Phalaenopsis aphrodite
ATAAAAATCATCAGATTGCTCTAATTCCTCTTTTTGCTCATGTTCTAACTCTTTCATTTTAGATTTCTCTTCATAAGTTGCATTGAAATGACATTCACTCAGATGTCTTATTACATCCATTTTGTAACATTCATCATCTTTACTTTTGCAGGATACATCATTGATTTTGAAATATTAAAAGTAACTGTTTTATCATTGACACACATAATTAATTCCCCTTTCTGCACATCTATCATTGCTCTTCCCGTGGCTAAGAAAGGTCTCCCCAAAATGATAGGCATCTCCTTATCTTCCTCCATATCTTGCACAATGAAATCAACGGGAAAGATAAATTGATCCGCATTCACTAAAACATCTTCTATAGCTCCCTTAGGATATGTTATTGAATGATCTGCTAACTGCAAAGTTACAGTAGTAGGGGATATTTCTTTTAATCCCTGTCTTTAAAATATTAATAATTGAATAATGTTAATGTTTGCACCTAAAACAAATAAAGCTTTCCCATAAAATCTATCTCCTATTGCACATGAAATTGTGGTGCCACCATGATATTTAAGCTTTTTAAGAAGCTTTTTCTAAATTATAGTATTGCACTCCTCAATAAGTGCAATGGTTTCATTATCTTGAAAGTTTTTTTTTGTTTAATAATATTCTTCATAAAGTTCGCATAGCTTGGCATTTGTTCTAAGACTTCATCAAATGGAATATTAATCGTAAGTTTCTTAAAGATTTCCATAAATTTTCAAAATTATTTATCCAACTCTAGTGATGAAGTCTCTGGGGAAATAGAAGTGGTGGTTTTTTCAAGTCAAATTTTAATGGAGAAATAGGTATCTCTAAACCTTTTGGAGCATCCTCTTTAAGCTCTTTAATTTCTTCTCTCTCTACTTAAATCTCTTTTTGAACTCTACCTTCCAACTCTCTTCTAGTTCTGAGTTGAACAACTTTTACTTGATCCTTATTCTGGTCTCTTGGATTTACCTATGTATTACTAAGAAGTGCTCCTTTGGATCTATTACTTAATGAATTTGTTATTTGTCATAGTTGATTCTCAATATTTCTAATTATAGCTCCTTGACTTTGTAACTGATTTCTCATTTGTAACACTACTTCTATATGCAACTTTTTATCCTTAAATTGTGGATTACTATTAAAACCCAGAGGATAAGTCAGGGTTGTTCTAGTTTCCCAATGTGTTTACTTGGTTGTTCCCCCATTGTTGTTTTTTATCGCCTAAATTAATATTGTTCCAGTTAAATTTAGGATGGTTTTTTCAACCTGAGTATAATATTTTGCATATGGGTTAATTGGCTTATTATTTATGACATTCAAAGTTTCTAATGATATTTGAGAATCTACCATTTGACATAATGAATTNTAGTTTATTTGATCGAGCTTCACCCTCAATTCTTGTGTTCATCCTTCAGGATAAATACATGATTTGAGGTAAAGTGCTCTTTCATCTAAACTATGAAAATTATGGGGTCAGTTTAACTCCATATTTTTCAAAACTAATTTTTTTTTAACGTCCTTCCGAAGCGGGCAACGAGATTTCAATTTCGATGACCGACAGCTTCTTACGGGCAAACCCCACACCAAAAATAGTGCCGACACACACATAATTAATTCCCCTTTCTGCACATCTATCATTGCTCTTCCCGTGGCTAAGAAAGGTCTCCCCAAAGTGATAGGCATCTCTTTATCTTCCTCCATATCTTGGACAATGAAATCAATAGGAAAGATAAATTGATCCACATTCACTAAAACATATTCTATAACTCCCTTAGGATATGTTATTGAATGATCTGCTAACTGCAAAGTTACAGTAGTAGGGGATATTTCTCTTAATCCCTGTCTTTAAAATATTAATAATTGAATAATGTTAATGTTTGCGCCTAAAACAAATAAAGCTTTCTCATAACATTTGTCTCCTATTTCACATGGAATTGTGATGCTACCATGATATTTAAGCTTTTTAAGAAACTTTTTCTAAATTATACTACTGCACTCCTCAGTAAGTGCAATGGTTTCATTATCTTCAAAGTTCTTTTTTTGTTAATAATTTTCTTCATAAACTTCGCATAGCTTGACATTTGTTCTAAGGCTTCATCAAATGAATATTAATCGTAAGTTTCTTAAAGATTTCCATAATCAAAATTATTTATCCAACTTTAGTGATGAAGTCTCTGGGGAAATGGAAGTGGTGGTTTTTTCAAGTCAAATTTTAATGGATTAATAGGTCTCTCTAAACCTTTTGGAGCATCCTCTTTAAGCTCTTTAATTTCTTCTCTCTCTACTTCAATCTCTTTTTAAACTCTACCTTCCAACTCTCTTCTACTTCTGAGTTGAACAGCTTTTACTTGCTCCTTATTCTGGTCTCTTGAATTTACCTATGTATTACTAAGAAGTGCTCCTTTAGATCTATTACTTAATGAATTTGTTATTTGTCACAGTTGATTCTCAATATTTCTAATTGTAGTTCCTTGACTTTGTAACTGATTTCCCATTTGTAACACTACTTTTATATGCAACTTTTTTCCTTAAATTGTGGATTACTATTAAAACCTGGAGGATAAGTAAGTCTATAATTATTATTACTTTGGTTGTTCTAGTTTCCCAATGTGTTTACTTGGTTGTTCCCTCATTGCTGTTTTTTACCGCCTAAATTAATATTGTTCCAGTTAAATTTAGGATGGTTTTTCCAACCTGGGTATAATATTTTGCATATGGGTTAATTGGCTTATTATTTATGACATTCAAAGTTTCTAATGATATTTGAGAATCTACCATTTGACATAATGAATTCTCTTCAATCATTGAACTTGGTTGAGAAAAAATATTTTCAAATTGGTCTAACTTCCTTAAAATTGTAGTAACTTGATTTGCTAACATTGTAAAAGCATCAAATTTATGAATATTTGCTACTTTCTTATGATTTACCCTCTCAGAAGGCCAATGAAAATTATTAGTAGTCATCTCTTCAATTAAAAATATGCACCATGAAATGGTTTTGATATCAATGAACCACCATTAGTGGCATCGATAATAGATCTAAGAGATCTAATTAATTTATTATAAAAGGTTTGAATTATTAACCAATCTCGTACAACAAGGTGTGACACTTTTTTGGAGTTCTTTAAATTGTTCCCATGCTTCATAAATAGATTCTCCTTCAAACTGAACAAAAAAAGTTGATATCATTTCTAAGCTTTGTAGTTTTTTATGGTGGAAAATATTTAGCGAGAAATTACAATGCTAAATCACCCCAAGTTTTAATAGATCCAGGTGCTAAAGAATTTACCAATATCTTCTCTCAATCTCATGTGATTCTACCATTAGTTGACTGAGACAATATCATCATAGATCTTACATATTTTCACAACAAATTTTAACATCTCAATTAGCCAAATCAAAAGGTAAATGAAGTACAATGATTAAATCATCACAACTTATTCCAGCATTATAGATCAATACTTCACACAACTTCCTTCCAACACTTAATTACTTATCATTTTAAGGAAAAATATAAACAAAACTACTCAGAACTCATGGAGAAAACATAACAACACTTGAGTTTAAAAGTAGAAATCATGTAAGAACACAAGAGGTCTAAATTAAAACCAAATGTAGTTACAAAGATAAAAACTTATCTCAAATTCCTCTCCACTAAACTCTTGAAGTTCATTTGAATCTCTTCTTTTCTCTTACAACTCTCCCTTTCTTCTCTCTAAAAATATCCTAATTCTTCTATGACAAGAGGGGCAACAAAAGAGGGTGGGGTAATTCAATCCAAGTCTTCTTTTTTTATAATTTTCCAAAATGTGTTTTAGTGTCTCTTAAAAAAGTGTCCACATTAAATGAATCTTCCAAGAGTTGCCTCTTTTCAAGAGCCATTTCAACGTATTTTTGTGCTAATTAATTGTAATTCACATTTTCACAAAGATTTGCTTCAAACACCCCTTCGAGATTCGTCTAAATTCATTGAATTTTCCTCATAACTACCTCTGATGCATAAGTGTGAGGTCAACGGCACTTAGACGTGCCATCTCTGTCTCTTGACACTTAAGCGTTAGTCCTAGGCGCTCAGGCACCACTGTTCATTTTCACACATTCTTCAATTTTCTCCAAATTTAAAAAATTTTCACTCATTTCACCATTTTTCATCCATTTAATTATACCTGAAAGAAAAACACACAAATACCTTCCATTAAAGCTAAAAACCCAAAAAAAAGGATAAATATGCATACATAAATGATATAAATTTTAGGTGTATCACTTACCAACTAAAGTAAATTTGCATTTCTCATTGTGTTTGGCCACTTCAATATCAGTAAAAATGAGGGCATGCTTGTCCCCTTTCTAGCAACCCTTTTTAATCAGAGAACACTCACCTTTACTTTCAAAAGCATCATGATAAGATTGAGAGAAGACTAGTTTGTCTCCGAGTGGGTTATGTCACTAGTTATAGTTGGGTTTTTTAATACTCCATAAAACACTAAAAATATTATTTATTAGGGTTATATTATTGTACATCCCAAGTAAATCTTTAAATAACAATGAAATAAACTTTTCGTTCAAATTTTTCTTCTAAATAGTTCAGAGCTCCATCATCTACATCATTTTTCTTATACACATTATAAATCATATATGGCTTTCCTAAATTTAATTTATGTTTGTAAAATAAAATATTTACATTATTTTCCTTATAAATTAAATTTTAGCATATAAATAACACATGCATGTATTATTCATTCTTGCATACAAATTTGTTAAGCAATGAGTTTGCAATTGCTACAAAAAAGCAATTATAATATGCCTTCCAGAGAAAAATAAATTTAGCACCTATAGTAAGATATAACTATCCTAATGCAAAATAATTATGCTCTAATATAACACCCCCAAACTTTCCTTACATGCACAAAAAGTATGAATGATAAAATAAAATACAAACTTAACTATACCCTAATTTAAGATATCAAATTGTGCACATATCACAATCTTTAATAACTACTAAAACATGTGAATGTGTCTATATTAATATAAATTTCTCTTATTTTGAATTGAAAAAAAAAAGAAAAAAAATCATAACCTCACTATAAGGTTAGTTGGGAAAAAAAAATTATCAAATAATTCTTCAAGCAGTAGCCTTAGAAAATTTTTTCCTATAATACTAAGTTAATGTAGATAGTAGTGTAAATTTTGAATTAAGGTTCACCAAAGCAATGATGTTTTATAGGAAGATTCAAGAATGATACTAACTCTTTGTATATTGACAATGAGTGGATAAAGTGTGGCCAAGGAATGGTTGTTGGCCAAACCTTGAAAGGCCTTGGGCATAAGGCTCTCTGTTGGTTTAACAATTTTGGAAATATGAACATAGAGTAATTTATATGTTTGCAACCACTGGAATAGTTAATGAACATTTTATAGATTATTTATGGAGTATATGATGATGTTTCATGAGGTTTAGAGGCATAAAAGTCAAAGTAACCCATGATCTGGTCTATTAAGAATTAATCTTTGTAATGAACTTCTAAAAGGGTTTTAATGGGTCGATTTAGGTTAGGTGGCAACAAATTCGATATGGAAGTGTAAAATAAATAGTAAAATATCTCTATAGTAAGAAAATGGCTTGATAAAATTAGTATTTGTAAATAATCAAAAAAATAAAGAAGGAATGTGCCATAAAGAAATTTTCATTGAAGAGAATTCTACCATCAAACTTCATTCCAAGTGTTTAAAACTCAAATTTTCATTTTACGAAATAATAAATATTTCATTAATTCTTCATAATGTAGTTATAGATTTTTACATATAAATTAATAAAAATAAATAAATAAACCAAAGGGAGGGAAGAGCTATGTTGGTTTTCATTTGAGGATGTTTGAGTGGTTGAATTATTTTTTAATGAAGAGGTGCATGGACAATTACTTTTGATGTTTTATTCATATTTTGAATGTGACTAATGTTATTTGAATTTAAGTAGTATTTTTACATATAATTTCACTTCAAAATTTGAGATTGAGAAATAAAATTTAAACTTCTAAGATTTAAATGTCAAATGTAAAAAAAAAAACACTTTTATCTTAGAGTTACTATAAAAATAATAAATGTAAATAAAAATAAGCTTAATGTTCTAATTTAGGCTTTTGTTATTATTTGGTGTTATACTCCAACTTCTTTTTTTTACTATGTCACTCCTTTAGAGCATATTTTAAGCATTAATTCCCAAATAACTATTTTTTTCTCACATATCAAAGCATTTATAATATATATATATTTAATTTCTAGTATAATGCATCCATAATTTGGCCACTCATACATATTAGGCATCCCATTTATTCCACATGGTAAAAAATATTTTATTCATAGTACTATGATAAGCTCTTCCAATTAATTCAAATAAGAAATATTGGTCTCATCATATTTCTTATTTGTGACTCTCTTAGATATGCCCCTTAATGAATTAGAAAACCTAGTATATTATGATGTATGATTTGATCAAAATTTTTGTTTTAAAAATTTTTGTTGAACTATTGACATGCAATTTAATTTGATTTGGATGCCATTGATTTTGACATGTATCATGAGAGAATGATAAATTAGTATTTTCAAAGTGCTCGACACATTTAAAGTCAAATAATAATGAAAATTTGGATAAATGCACTCACTTCCAACAATGAAGCATATTTTCATTATTAGCATTTTCTAGAATGTATAAAGAATCATTTTTATTGTAATAGTCATACCACTTTTTAATGTTTTATAATAATTAACATGTTTAAGCCTCAATATATTCTACTCATCATCCTATCAATTAAGCAACAAATGACTATAATTATTAAGGATTTTATTAAATTTTTATTATACTGTTCTCATGCATTGCAACATGGTTCAAAATATTGTAGGGTTTTTTAACTAGCAAACCAAATTCTCTTGTATAAGTACTTGACAATCCTAGTAACATATTTTATTTATCTATATGTTTCTATGCATCTCCAATAATGTTTATGTTTTATATTAGCTTGATAGCCTTTATATTTATTACAACATCTTATGCACTCAACTTTAATATTATTGTGAATATTTTCTCTTAGCTCATAAAGGGCATAAGTTATGTGATCGAGAAAATCATGTTATTTTTCATTATTTTATGGTTCTTTTACTTTAAGTTCCTCCTGAAAAACTCGAGCTTAGCTTAGTGCGAAATATTTTTGTCTTTTTATCAATTGAACCAATAAACCTTTCCCCTTGATAAAGAAGTAACAATGTTTAACCATTCACACTAGAGTTCCTTAGAATTTAGTTCATTATTACCCCTTGATCCAAAATCATCCATGTAATGTTAAAAAAATGAAATCAATCAATATTTAAACATGTAGTTTGTTAACTTGATTGGAGGTAATAAAGTTATTATTTTAGTCATGAACGAAATAAAAAATTTTCTCCCTCTTCTTTAGTCCCTCTCTCTAGTTTCTCTCTTTTTAACTCAAGCTCCTAAGAAGAAGTTGTTTTCTTTTTTTTTTCTTTTACTTATTTGATGTACTTTGACACTTATAACATCTTTTTTATATAAGAGGATGCTATTTTTTACAAAGGGCAACAATGTAATTATAGGAAATGAAAAAAACTAAACTTTTGTAATTTGTGACAAGGTGATATTTACTCAAATCATATGCGCCAATTTTGCACTTAAATTGCTTAGCATTAAGCCAATTTAATAACAGAGTTCGATGAATTTTAGAGGGGAAGTCTTCAAACAAATTTTTATTACTCTTAAGTTAAGTTTTTTTTAATATAATGTTAAGATAATCATGGCCTCCCTTGATTTTTATTGGATTTATAAAATTTTCTCAACATTATAATAGTGTCAAGTCCAACTTCTAGATTTTGCAATGGCAATCAATAGCCTGTGTAAATTTTTTTGTAAAAAAATTGTGATATGAATCGTTTAAATGATTGTGTCAATGTTATGGCTTCTCCTGAAGGTGACATATTGTATTGTCCGAATATAGTGAAACATGTGCAAGAGCCATTGCATTGTTGCTTGGGTTTTTGTTAAATAAGTAAAAAATCTTATATTTAGAAGGGTGTCGGCCAACAAATTAGTCCATAAAACTAATATTAGAATAGAAACTTGAAATATATGTACTTTAACATGTACAAATGTAATTAATAGATATCAAAATCTATAAGAAGATAAATTATTTATGCATTCAAGAAATTAAATGGGTTGAAAAAAAAATCTAATGAGATTGGTATCTTAGGATTTTTTGATATTTAGATATGAGTCATACCAGAAATAGTGCAAGTAAAAATTATAGATAAGAGTTTGAAATTTATTTTTATAAAAACAAATAGAATTAGAGATCTAATTATTACCTTAAAGATAGTTATTGATACAAAGATTCTTAATGTTACAAGTGTTTATGCTCCCTAAGTAGATTTATATGTATGTTGATAAGAAATTTTTTAATGAACTATAAGAATTAATACAAATGATACCACTTGAGAAAGAAGTTTTATTGAAGGAGATTTAAATAGATATGTTGGAAGAATAGTAGATAATTTTAGAAGTATTCATGGTGACTATAGTTATAAAGTGAATAATAAAGAAGGTAGAGTCATATTAAATTTTACTTTAACTTATGATTTTATTCTTGCTAATATTTAATTTAAGATAAAATGTGAGAATGTCATCACTTTTATGAATGGATCTAATGAATTATAAATTGATTATTTTCTTATGATAAAAATAGATTATCGGGATTGTAAAGATTGTAAGGTCATTCAAAATAAAAGTTTTAAGTATCCAATATCGATTATTAGTTTTAGAATTTAAGATCAAGAGTTGTAAGATAAAAAAATATAGTGAATTATTATCATAGAATTAGATTATGGGATTTAAAAAACACAAAAAAAATTATTTTTATGAGTAAACTTTAAGATCTTAATATTTGAGATGTTCATAAAGAAGTTAATATTATAGGAAATAGAATAAAAAGTACTATTAAGCAAGTTGTAAAAGGTTTGCTTGGAGTATAAAGAAAGCTATTATGTAAAAATAGTTCGTGGTAGAAAAATATTGTGAAAGAAAAGAAAAAAATAAGAAGCTTTATTATAAAAATTAGTTTATATGTAAAAGCTTGGATAATTGGAAAAATACTATTTGGTGGTTTCGTAGGAAATCAAAGAGAATAATTTGTGATGCAAAGAATTTTAATTTTAGTAATATTTATTATAAATTAAATATTCAAGAAGGTGAAAGATATATTTACAAACTAGCCAAGAAAAGATATTAGAAAAGTAAATAGTTAGTTCAAGTAAAATGTATTAAGGATGAAAAACAAAAAAAAATTTCTTAGATGAGATATTAAACATTGGTGAGTGAGATAATTCTACAAAATTATTTAATAAATATTTTGAAATCATGATTGCTTTACTGATTTTAGTACCATAATTAATAACCAGTTTTTTTATTTTTATTGTCGCATTAGTAAAACAAAAGTTGAGGAGGCTTTAAAGAGAATGAACTCAAAAAAAGCAATAGGATTTGATGGTATTTTAATAAAAGTGTTGTAAATATCTAGGAGATATGAGAATTTAGTTTCTTACTAAACTTTTTAATAGTATTTTAAAAAATTTTAAAAATGCTCGATAAATAGAGAAAGAGTTGATTGATTCATATTATTAAGAATAGGTTGGATGCAATTGTAGATGAATTAAGTTAACATGTGATAATTTAAAGTTATGAGGGAGAACAGTTGAATATAGGTTATGGAATGATACAAAGTTTCTTAAAATTAGTTTGTATTCATACAGAGCAAGTCTATTAAGGAAGCTAAACATTTATTGAGTGGTTTGATGGAGAAATATAGAGAGGGTAAGGAAGATTTACATATGATTTTTATTGATTTAGAAAATGTTTATGATAAGGTTCCAATAATGGTAGTTTGGTATGTTTAAGAAAAGAAAGGCGTTACTATTGCTTATATTTAAGTCATCAATGATATGTATACAAGTGCTGTTACTTTTGTTTAAACATAAGAAGGATTGAGTAAGCATTTCCCTATTTTAGTTGGATTACATCAAGGATTGACTTAAAGCTGATATATTTTTTCTTTAAATATATATATTCTTACTAGATATTTGTAGGAGAATTTATCTCAGTGTATGTTTTTTTGTTGATGACACCCTTGTTATGGATAAGAATAGAGAGGGTTCGAGAAAACTTGAATTATGAAGGTTAACTTTAGATTCTGAAGGATTTCATTTCAGTAGATCTAAAATAGAATACATTCAATGTAATCTTAGTAGTATTAGATCTAGTGATGGGATTTTAATAATATGTGATAAATTCATTAAAAGGAGTAAACATTTAGGCATATTAGGTCTATCATTTAGAGTGATAGTGATATAGATGGATATGTTATTAGTAGAATTAAAGTTGGATGGTTGAAGTGGAGGAATGCATCAGGCCTACTGTGTGATAGAAAAGTACTACTTAAACTTAAAGAAAAAATTTATAAGACGGTGGTGAGAATTATAATGCATTATGCTGCTGAATGTTAGCCTATTAAAAAGAAACATAAAATTAACTGAAGTGTTGCCGAAATGAGAATGCTCAGATGGATGAGTGGCTTTACATTTAGACATAAACTAGAAAACAAATATATCTGTGAAAGGGTTGGAGTAGCTCTAATGGTACACATGATTAAGGAGAGACACCTTAGATGGCTTGGCCACACAAATGTTGACCATCTGATGACCCAATAATGAGAGTAGATGTTTTTTATTTGACATGCTAAGAAAGGTAGATGTAGATCTAAAAAAGACGCATGCTTGTTGTACAAAATTGATATTAATTTATTAGAATTAAATGAAAATATGACTCTTAATAGAACACAATGAAATAAAATGATTCAAGTAGCCAACCCCACTTAATGGGATAAAGACTTGTTATTGTTGTGGTGTCCCAATAATGTCAACCATCTCCTTTTATATTTTCATTGCAAATCTTATATTTTTTTCACATAAGTTGGTCAAGCCAGCTTAGAGACATTATCGTTTTATTATTATGCAATTGTGGAAGGACATGATTTGCACCAGTCATTGACATTATCTAAAGGGAATGTCCTTGCATGTTTTAAATAAATATTGGCTACCCTCTTAAAATATTTAAAATTTTTTTAATTAATTATATTGGAAGCATTTTAAATGTTAAAAAATTATAGAGTTCTCATGGCTACATGGATCCTCGAGAAGTTTTTTATGGGTTTCTTTTATTACTTAGAGTTGTATTATAAATTTTGTAATATTGGGATTATGTAACTAGCATCTCCAATACATGGTATGTCGTGCCCAAATTTGGATGCCCCGTCAATGTTCTTATATTTTTATACACTTATAATAACATGGTTTTTATAGTTCATATTGACCAACTTATCAGGAGAAGAGTAGTACTTTGTAACTCATTTTACTATTGGGGAAACCTATCTTTATTAGATCAAATAAAATGAGTTTTTTTCATAATTTTCAAATACAAATATATCACTTTTATTACATGATTGATTACTAGTGATATATGTGATCTCTAAGGCAACTATATTCAATTTTCTCTATTAACTTGATTATTTGCATGCAATAGGATGATATATCAATAATTTTTATAATTTAAATAATATATGAGTAATGCTTTAGCCATAAAAAATGATACTCATTGAACACATCCTATATCTCAATGCCTCAAAGACTTATGAGAAAAAAAATCAAACCAATAAACATGTCATATTTATTGAATGGTATTGTCTTCTAGGTTCTGTAACATTATTTCTTACTCTAAATGTAAATATTTATAAAGATATATGAAAGAAAGCTTCTTTAATAATGAAATAAATCTCAGGCGAAGGAGGAAATAAGAGTCTGTTTGGGATAGCTGCTCAGCTTTTCAGCTGCAGCTTCACTGCCCCAGGAAGCTGCTGCTGGGAAGTAGCTGCGGAGAGGTTGGCTGTCTGTTTGGTGCAGCTGTGTTTAAATAGCTGTGGGGTAGCTGTTTGAGAAAAAATAGTCATGCTGCCCCTCTTTGGTAAAACTGTTTAAAAGAAGAACGTAAGAGTCAGATTTTTAAAACTTCAGATGCCAAAATTCATTTCTAAGCAAAACAAAATGTTCAGACACACCACTCACTTAACATTGAGCCACGAAAAGCATAAACATAAGATTTTTAAAGCTAAGCTTTAATTATAAAAAAAGCTCTGACATTCAAGAGAGCAAAAAAGTTGTCTAAAATAATTACAATGACAACTAATAAGATGATTATATTATTTTTAACATTGAGACAATATAGCTCTCGTGCTACACTTTCCTCGAGTGATGCTCTCAATTCCTGATCATTGTCGTCAGGGGAATCCGCCGAACAATCTGCCCAACGGAAGAAGCGACTCTATTCTGGGTTGCTCCGTGGGCAGCTATAAAACTTTCTTCCGTAGCTGTGTGGTTGACGTGACGTCAACAGGAAAGTTTAGAAGCCACAATTGTAGACCAGTCGTCGGGATGTCCTGGAAATTCTTGAGCTCACATTTTTCTGATTGCAATGGTAGATGAAATAATAGTAAAATATTGTTAGTATAAAATAGAATAGAACAACAAATCATTTCATTCAAAATACTCAAACTAATTATCGAACCTTAGTGAAAATTTAAAGTCTTTCTTTCTTTCTCTAACAAAAGTACGATAAGCCATTGTAAAACTTTCCACAAACCCATAAACTTATGATTTCTCTTTGAAGAGTGAAGCGTCACATATGAAATGACACAAAACACAGACACCCACAAAACTGAGATCAGAAAGTGCCAAAATGGAACAATCCAGCCACTGAAACACACAACTAAATGCAGATACATCCATATTTTCCAAATTAACCCAACAATAGATCTAACCTTTGCGATAAAACTAAATTCTAGATCTAAGGAAACCCTTACGATGACATGAACGAAGATGAGAAATAGGTTTCTTACCCTTGCTGTGAGTAGATCACGAGGATAGGAAGAGAAAGATGAGAAGAAGAGAAAGGAAGCCACACAAGAATAGTCACCGCCGCCGGATAAGAGTAGTGGAAGAGACGAAGCTCGCGACATCTCTCCACTCTCGCCTAATTGGGCAAAGGGGCAAGGAAGTAAAAAATATGTTCGTAAAGCTATGTCGCGCCTATAACGTGGTTGCTCGGCCCCTCGAAACAATAAAAATAAAATAAAATAAAAATAAATAAATAAATAAAGCGGATCAAAGGGGCTCTAAAACCACTAAAAATATCCCTCCACTCCAACTCTCTTTGCGAGAAGGGGACCTGAGGATGTCATTTGCCGCGAACCCGCTCGCCCTGAGCGTACCAGAGCCTGCCTTCGAGGCCTGGCTTCGCGACTCCGGCTACCTAGAAATCCTCGACACCAGCTCCTCTTCGTTGCCCACTTCCTCTGCCTCATTTCCTTCCTCCTCGAAACCACTCCCGCCGAAAACTCCGTCAGCCGCCGTCGCCGGGGGAATATCCTCCATCTTCTTCTTTCTACGAACCCTAGCTTCCCTATTTACCATCAACCCCTTCGCTAAGCTAACTTCGGAGGACTTCGTTCGTGAGACGCCGTCTTGGACTGTCGGGTTCGTCGGCGACGCCAGCTCCTACTCTTGGCCTGGCGGGCCCTCCCAGGCCCGGATGAGGGTTCAGGAAAATGTTCGCCGATACGCCCGGAACTATGCTTTCTTATGCCTTATCTTCTTCGCGTGCTCGTTGTGCGTCCTTTCTGTTCTTGCCTCTCTTATTCTTCAAATCGATGCCTTTTTTCCACCACTTTGATTTGCTGTTAGTCCTATTTGATCTGCAGGTATCAGATGCCAGTTTTGCTCTTGAGTCTGATGGTATGTTTGGGTCTTTGGGAGCTGCTGAGGTTCTGTAGCGATAAATGGGAGCTGGAGGAAAAGCGCCCAGCGGTGAGGACAATTTTGGTTTTCGCTGCTCAATTTGGTGAGCGGTATTTCCTTTTGTAATTTTTATTGTTTTTTGGAATTTTCTGTTCTTCGTGTTTTCGACCACCCGTGGTTATGCAATGAATAAATTTGGTGGGAGGGAAAAAAAAATCATTAAAAAAAAAAATTATGCAGCACTGCCTAGTCTGAGATTGCGTGTTTGAGAACTATTCCCCCATAAGTGAAGCCAGTGGTCTACTTTTGTACATTGTTTACAAATTTTATAACTTTATTAGTTTTTTTCTGTACTTCTATTTGAAATTGATTAAGCTAAGCCCAAGTCCCCATATTAGTCCCACTACTCTTATAACCCTTTATTAGTTTTTTTTTCTAGTGGTTCAATTAATAATTTTTGGCCAATTTGCTATTTTCTTAAAATTAGTTTGAGTTTAAGAAGGATAAGAATTATTTATCTTTAATTTTTCCCTAGTTTTTTTGTAAATAAGACCTTCTGCATGGACTTTTAGAACGAATTTTGAATTATGAAAAATACGTAGAACTTAGGCAACTCTTCTTCGGTTCTAATGTACTTGCCTTAGGAGTCTGTGATCGAAGAGTATCCAAGTCATCTATTGGTTTCCCAACAACTTTAGAATGATCCTAGCAAGCCAACTCATGCTCCTAGATTTTATGAAGTAGTTGTGATTCTTTAAGGCATTTTTGCTATTCTTACAAAGTTTTTAGATTCTTGGAGTTTTCTGCAACTTTTCTAGTAATTCCCTTTTTCCTCATAACTTAGAAATTGCATGTTTTTGGATTTTTCCATATTTCTTCTGCAAATAAGGACATGATAGAATAGTTACAAGTTAGCCAAAATGGTTTAAATGAAATATATTTCAATTTTCACTCAACCCAACCTTCATTCTTAGTCATTTTTCTCTCTTCTTCTCTCTCTCTCTCTCTCTTTTTTTTTCAGCCCAACACCTCTAGTTGTATAACGTCTACTCAAGTAGCTCGTTCTTTTTCTCCTGCAATCGTAGTTCCTCCAATACCTAATCAAGTCGCTAGTATCTACTTTCCAAATCTTGTTATGTTTCCATTCAGAAAAGCTGTTTTCTAGCTGCTTTCCTCTTCTCAAATTGTGATAAAACAATAAAAATTCAGTCTATTTTTAAGGGGACATAAAAGGTGAATCAAGTTAATATTCAAGCCTATCAATTAGGCCAAAGAAGTAAAAATGAAGTCAATTGGTAGAGTTTCCCGAAAAAACCCTAGCTTCACATTTATAATGTAATTTCAATTTTGCTTATTAATTTAATAATTGATCTTCATAGTATTGTTTACCTTACAAATTTTATATGATAGTTGATTGCCTTTGGCCTATTTCCAAAGCTTGATAGACTAATCTGGTCTGATACCAAGGTATTGTATGAAGCCCAATAAGATCTAATTTACATTTAATAGTAGATTTGGAAGTATAAATCAACCTTTGGTTGTGGTGAGCATGTGACACGCCATACACACTACAACAAGGGCCCATTCCATCTAATGCAGAGGGGTTTGGACACCAATCTTATCCACGGAAGTTTTAGACATTTTTTTGTATCCTTGTCTTGTTTAATGCATAAAACTAATTTGTTAATGGTGAGCATGTGACACACCATACACACTACAACAAGGACCCATCTCATGCGGAGGGCTTTGGACACCAATCTTATCCACGGAAGTTTTAGCCAGTTTTTTGTATCCTTACCTTCTTTAAGGCATAAAACTAATCAATAAGTAATAGTTGTAGAAAAAACCAATTAACATGCAAGGGAAATCAATACCCTGAATGGAACTTATATTAAAAATTTACAAAGTCTGAGAAGGAATCAGGCAATATGATGGAGCAAATAGCTCAATTTTTGTATTAATGACTCGTAGAATTGGAGGGAGTTTCTTTGTAAATTGTGATAATTACCTGATGTTTCTAAAGAACATTAGTAATGAAGGTGAATAAGTGCTTGTAGATGAGTGAGGCCAACCCTTTGTTTGATGCCTGCTTCCTTGCAAGTTGGATATCAAACTAGAGTTGTATGCCTTTGTTGTCATAATATATGGTCATTACACAAACAATTGCTTAAAGGTACTGTTAGCATATTTATTTTTCTAAAATTTTACTTTTGCATAAAAGATTTCCATGCTCGATTGAAATTGTCATACTCACATGATGTAGTGGAACATTGAGTCTTTAGGAAGAACAATGGATCTGGTGGCAATAGCTAATGCAGACATAAGAGAAGACAATACACAAGAATATTGCGAAGTTACATGCCTTCTCACTAACAAATTTGTTGCAAGAGAAAACAACTTATAAATTCTATTGCAGGACTTCATGAAACTTTTTATAATTAATCTAAATTATTCTTTGTGCACACCATTGCTGAGTCTACCATGGATTTGGATTTAGACCGGGTAGGTTTACTATGGAAGCTATACATTTATTGAGAGGTTTGATGGAGAAGTTCAAAGAGAATAAGGAGAATCTATATATGATTATTATTGATTTAGAGAAAAACTTACGATAAGCTTCCAAGGAGAATCTACATATGATTAATATGACTTATATTCAAGCCATTAAAGATATGTATAATAGAGTTGTTGTGTTTGAACAGAAGGAGGATTGATTAAATAATTTCCTATTTCAGTTGGATTACATCTGGGATTGACTTTAAGCCCTTATCTTCTTGCTTTAGTTATGGACACTCTTACTGGATATTAGAAGAGGATGTACCTTGGTGTGTGGATAAGACGAGAAAAAGTTCATGAAAAACTTGAATTATGGTGGTCTACATTGAAGTCTGAAGGCCATCGTTAGAGTAGAACTAAAACTGAATACATGGAATGTAATTTTAGTTATAGTAGCTCTAGTGACAGAGTTGTAACTATGGGCGATCAAATTATTAAAAGGTGTGAGCGCTTTAGATATCTCGGGTCTATTGTTCAAAGTGATGGTGACATAGATGGGGATGTTATTAGTAGAATTCAAGTTGGTTGATTGAATTGAAGGAATGCATCGTGCCTATTGTTTGATAGAAAAGTACCACTTAGACTTACAGGAAAATTTTATAAGATGATGGTGAGACTTGCAATGCTCTATGGTGCTGAATGTTGGCCTGTAAATGAGAAGCATAAAGCTAAGTTAAGTATTGTCGAGATGAGGCTGCTTAGGTGGATGAGTGGCTTTATACTTAGAGACAAAATGCGAAATGAATATATTTGTGATAAGGTTAGTGTAGCTCCAGTGGCAGACAAAATTAGAGAGAGTCGTCTTAGATGGTTTGGTCACATTAAATGTCAACCATCTGATGATCTGACTAGGAGAGTAGATGTTTTAGATTCGACTTATGTTAAGAAAGACAGTGGTAGTCGTAGAAATACTTGGGCATATTGTATAAAAATGATCTTAAGTTATTAGAATAAAATGAAACTATGACACTCAATAGAACACAATGGAGAAAAAGGATTTATGTCGCCAACCCTACTTGGTGGGATAAATATTTGTTGTTAAACACTATAGCAGAGGCCATTTCAAAAGTCCCCTAACAATAGAGTAGAAGATTAAAGCTCTTAAAAGAGGTTAAAAGTTTATTTAGAATAGTGGCTAGATATAAGGGTAGCTTAAAGGAGATAAAAGCCTTGTTTAAAAAGGCTTTTCATGAGGCACCTAGTAAGTTCCCCTAGATTAAAATTTTTGGCCTAAGCTAGGTTTTTACCTTTTTCATTTGAGGCATCTGTCTTGAAACTACATGCTTATAGGTGCATGAGGTGACCTTTTTTTAGTAATATGTACTTGAAATATAAAATACACTTTTAATTTGTATATAAGATGGTTTTTTAGTTTTTTTGGTTTAGAATTTAGACTAGTTTAAAAATAGAGATTTAAGCTTTTAGGTTTTTGTTTCTTATTTTTTAACTTATTTTCTTAATTAGTTTATTTTGTAAGTTTCTTTTAAATTTTTTCATTTTATTTTAGCTTATTTTAATTTCCTTTTAACATGATTTATTTCCATTTTTCTTAATATTATTTTAGTTCGTTTGCTTTTGTTTTCATTTTTATTACTTTTATTTTTTATGCATGTTTATTGTTTATGGATTAGTTTTGAGTTGTTTTTACCTTTACGGGTACTTTTTTATTTCAGGCTTATGTCTCAATTTGCCTTGAGGCTTATTATTCGTCTCGGTAATGTGAAGTGCCTCGGTTTTCTATTTTTGCGTTTTAAAATTTCTATAAAAGATAAAAAAGGAAGCCTTATTACAATACTGCCAGTATCAAGGTTATTTAGAAGTAGGGGTTAAAAGCTGCATCCAAAAAAGAGGCATCCAAGAATAAGGCTAAGTATACTTTGACCATCACATAGAAAGGGAAGAGATTACAGTTTTACCAGGAGTGTAGAAATCAAATCCAACATTCATATTGATGGCTATCAATGCAATTAGTTGATGAGTAGCATTTCAAGCTTTACATCTTCGTCTAGAATCATGGGACAAAGAGTTTTATTGCCTTATTTAGTAGTAGAAATTTGGTTTGTTTTTTCTGTAGTCCAAAGATGTGAGGCATGAAACATCCATAATCTTATCCTATAGGATGGATCAATATTATTGTTCACTATATGATGGAGTATCAAAGCAAGGTGAATTTCATGATTTCAAATTTTTTGGGGATAAAGTATTATATGATGCAGTTCCATTTGATCTTTAGCATGTTTTATTGAAAATCATTGTTTATGACATAGGAGTGCAGTGTACTTCTGAAGGAAACATTTATTTTTTCAGAATAAACATGGGGTGTCATTTGTGGTCAGGAAAGGCATATTTTTTGATGAATTTTTGAACTAACACCCTACCTGAACAACACGGAACCTTGCGAATATACTAGAGTCCAAACAATAGAAGCCTTACCAATTGTTTCAGTTTATTCACTTGCAAAATTAAGAGAGGTTCTACAAGAGAAAGATAATTGCTAGTATGGAAAGGCATATCCACTTAAGACCAAGCACTAAAAAACTCTCAATATAAGCCTTCCAATATGGCTAAAGGCTACAGCACTAACAATAAATTGTGAATTGATTCCTAAGTTGTGCATACCCAAAGCAGAAAGGCCAATTTTCTAGAAAATTGAGTCATTTTCATTCATATAAGTGCATGATTAGAACAATCCACCTGAAGTCTCATATTAATCACCATTCATTGAAAAAAGATAACAAGAAGCACATAAAATAATGTTACAAACTAGATGCAAAGAAAAATAAAGTTCATTTCTTTACAAAATTGTTATAATTTGCATGTCTTGAGGATTATATTTGTTTTTCTCTCTAACACAATAGCCAAAGGATTCCTTCTTTAAAAGGTTTTCTTCTTCTATATTGCCTTGGTCTTGCAATTTTTAGTGTAAAAGTCCACTTCAGTTAACTCCAGGCTTTATTCATGGTATTCTATGGACAATCTAGTACTTACATGGTTACATTTTTCTTTGCAAGTACTTTTTTCAATTTAATGATCTCCATAGTGAGCGGTATTATTCTATTTTCATCCGAGAAAACTTTTATTGTTATTACTTTAGACAATCTACTCCATATTCTTTAGATTGCCCTTCAACTGAGTATTCTCATTCAACATGGCTTGGAGTTTCATCTTTATCTCTAGACATATTCTAAAACTTTATTCTCTTCTCTTGCTTTTTAATTTTATCATGTAGTTGCTGATTATGCTTCAAGATCTTCTTCAAATTTTCTTACCATTGGCCACATAATTTAATTTCTGCTCTAAATCCTTGACCATAGCTTTAAACTCAGCCAAGAACTTTGTAATCTTAGCAATCATTTGTTATACTTCCATCTTAGACTTATTGTACTACTTTTTTAGTGGTTTTGGTTTAACATTTCATGTAGAGCCCATCATGCCTTGCTATCATTTCGATCAGTTGGTCCTTAAAAGCCTTAAACTTAGGTTACGATCTAATTGTATTCACAACATTGACTTCCATTTAAAATTCAATTTTCTTTCTCTTAATTGAGCAAGATTTGTGTTCTCTACTTTTTGCATTATTTTATTGAATTTTTGGGAATGTGATCAGCAAGTATCTTGTCAAAACTTGGCCCGGGAATTCAGAGTTAACCAAGCCGAGAAATGAGAATCAAATAGTGATAGAAAATATTTCTAAACAGTAGTATTAGTCCATAATAACATATAATTAGAGAAGAACCACTAATCTACAGTCATAAGTAAACATTCTATAATAAACTACATTAAATCATCCAACTTGATACAATAAAATAGTTGATATAATAAAAGTGAGAAAATAGGTAAACTAAATAAATTACCTCCTATTTTAATCTCTCTCATATAAATAAATTCTCTCCCATTATTTATTACCAGCTTAGCAGTTATTTTATTGAGAAACAGTTAAACAAAATGTTAAGTTCAATACAACTTAGTGAATAATAATTATCACTCTATTATGCATTGAATAAGTATACAAATACTTAACATTATGACTCAAAGGAATATGTTAATCAATTTATAAAGTAAACTTTGTAGTTTTTATTTTATAAAATTTTTATTAATTCATTTTTATTAATTATATTTTTATTAATTTTAATCAATAATTTTTTATATTTTTTTAGATGCCATCTTGGGAGCATTATCAAAAAGTTCTCATTCTACATTATATAGGCATAATCATTTTCATTTTCTTTTCATTTAACATGCACAAATACAATAGCATTCCCTACTAGTATCGTAAAAGGTGATGACTACTGATAAACTAAATCGTTTATCTTTCACTTAATTTGTATCTTATTTTTCTAACCATTAAATTCATTTAATTTTTCATTAAATGCGGTTCAAAAATAAAAGAATTGAAATCATAAAACAGTCATATCATTTTCGTTAATCTTCTTTTGATTATAAGAGATTTTTTAGTGCTTTTCAAATGAAACATTTTGAAAATAAAAGAAACTGAATTTGATTCAAATAAACCGTAATATTCACTTTGATTTCCCCTTATAAAAGGATACTTTCAAATTTGTTGACATTCTCCTCCACAGTCTCAAATATTTGCTCGTCAGTTTACCTAAAAAATTACATTAAAGATGTTACTTCTAAAAAATAACCTTTGATGCTTGAATAATTCACATAAATTTATAAATCTTACAAATTGATTCTTACCTTAGTTTCTCTTTTCTTTGTTTTTCCAAAATAATAATTCTTCTCAACTCTTTTAATTAACACACATGGTTATATTTCATATGATTCTATTATTAAAATGTAACAATTCATAATTAAGTTGACTATAAGTAATTTTCAAATAAACACTAACTTTATCTCATCTTTTCCTCATCTTTTGCACAATCCATGATCCAAAGCCTTAATCCTTTAAATCAAAGTTCATTTCATCACTGATTCATTTCATAATATTAATATTAATACCAAACTATTAATTTGAAAAATAAAGTCTTTAACTTATAATATAAAAGACAACTCTAACCTTACCTCATTCATTCTCTTTTTTTATTGCACAAATCTTGGACTTTATCTGAATATTCCTTTCTTCAATTACTTGTCCAAACTTAATCATCAATATTAATTCATGATGAAAAACCTCTCTGCTTTTTTATCTTTACCGTTAGGAGTGGCCATCACAACATTAATTTGCATTATAATGTCTCCAACAATGAGAGATTCATTCCTTTTGTCTGTGCTTTCTCTACTGTTTCAAGGATTCGAAGATCACAAACATTTTTATTGTTCTTCATCGATGTCATTTTTCTGCTTAATCTTCAGGAAACTTTATTTCAGGAATTTGAAGATAGCCTGATTTTTTATTTTATTACCTTTTAACTTGTGCACTTAGTGTGTTTCAAGATGATAAAAAAGAAGAAGTAATTTTAACAAACCATTATATGAAAGGGCAATTGCCAGAGCCATTTACCTATTTACCATGCAGTTTGACAATATGTTAAGAAGAACTGGAAAGGTGCTTCCTCCTTCATTAGTATGAAGTACGATTATACTTGCTGGTCTCCAAGTATTAAAATGTTGCGGAAAAAAATTACGGGTAGTGTGGAAAAATGAGAATATTTATGACTTGTGGTAAAACTTTATACTGGAATTATCTGTTGCAATTAAAAACTGCGTAAGTTGCATTTTTTGATGATGAGGCTGTAGAAATTACATACCGTGATTTGGAAGTGCCGTAGAGAGAGCAACAATGCATCACATCAATGCCGCGAATAGTTAAGCGTTTGACATTTAATAATTGAGTGAAAAATGATTAGATTAATGATAATATAGTTTAAAAAAGCAAACTATATTTACATTAATGACTAATTTGGCTGTTTCAAGTTGAAAAATATGTATTTTTTCCTTAAAATCTATGAATTTTTTGGGTTTCTTTTGGTTGAATATACTTTGAAATCAAGCTTTACATTCAACACTCTGAATATCTTCAAAATTCCGCAAAAGTTAGGATTTCATTTTCACATCCATAACAGGTCAAAAAAAAATTTCATTTTTTTAAAAAAATATATTTTTCATTTAGAGGTAAACAGCTCACATAGCATTCAACATGAATGAAAAAATATTTTTCTTTTTCTTCAAGCAGTTGCGTCAATGCTTAGTCATTTAAAAATGTTTTTTTTTTCTAATTTTACTTTGGATCTTCAATATATTTCAAAATCCATTCTTTTGTTAGCAGGAATGTTGGTGATACTTTACTTAACCGATCTCCAGGTGGCTCTTTTTTATACCGCGGTTGTCGGCTACACAGGTTCAAAATCAAAATACTACTATGAAATATGATTTTCCCCTCCCTTCTTAGAACGCTATCCGTTCATCCTAATTCCTTCTTTTCTCTTTTCTTTGGCCAGTAATGCTTCTGCATGCTTCTCTTCGAAAGCTGGCTTCTTCTAAGCATTCCCTAAGCACAAATCAACACCGAAAGCCATACCAGAAGCAAATTAATTTTCCTTCCAAGTAAGATCATAATACTATGTTTTATAGGCCCTCAGCTTGCTTCTTTCTACATTCATTTCAGCTCAATTTAGGTTTGTAAATAAAGTAAAATACAAAGCTTTTAGGCCTGCAGTTGGTTCATTGATCACTTAATTGCGCTTCTTTTGCTGAAGTTGGAGAACTATTTCAATTAGTATTTTTAGTTACGGTGGCTAACAAATGTAGAAAGAAGTTATTTTGTGTTGCCTGGAGATCACTTTTTGGCATCAACTTATTCGAAAATGCCCTGGTTCAAGTTTTATGGAGAAAATTTCTTTATTGTATTTAAGGAAATTTACATATATATTACACAAATACTTTATATTTTGTATGTCTAACATTGAAATTTTCATGTTTACATTTGTAACACTTTGGTGTCATAAACTTCTGTGTGAAAAGGCGTATTTCAATTTTATAAAATAATAATGATATATATTTTTTTGTAATATTAAAGATTTGAGAGCTATGTATGTAAATATGAAAGTTTAGGTGTTAATATGTAAATATGAGAATTATATGTTATGTATGTAAATGCCACTTCTATTTTTTCACTTGATTAAAGTTAATGGTGTCTTTTTTATGGTTATAAATTAATTGTTTGCCATCTTAGCCCCCGGAGAAAAAAAAAAAAATCTCCTCATTGAAAGCTAATTGTTCGCTCAATTATGTTGCCATCTAGAGGCTTATCATACAATTATTAAGAGGAAACTGGACTAAAATCAATTTTTTGTGTAGATAATGAATTTCCTAATCTGTTGAGTGGCTTTTTGTGATCACTGTTGTTTTTTATTTTTATTTTTATTTTTTTTATTTATACTTCAATTTTAAATAAAATGTTTGAAATGATATAACATATTTATTTATTTTAAAAAACATATAAAATAAATTTTTGATATACTGTATAATTTTTAAAAATAAGTTAATTTATTTTAAAAAATATATATATAAAATGTACTAAAGAAATATATTTTTAAATAAAAGCAAAAATAAAAAATAAAATAACTAAAGATAAAAGATCCTAAATAGTTTCTAAAACATGATTTGGTAATGATAAAATAGTTGATGCTTATTTGTAAGTCTTAGTTTGGTAAATTTAACATAAAATTAGTCCAAGGAAAGCACAATATGATCTCTATTCTTAATAATTAGAGTTCAACATGTTTATCTGTATAATAGTTGTATTTAAAATAAACTTTTGCTTATCAAAATTTAGAACTTATTCAATTTTTTATTTTTACAAGTAAAAAAATATATTTATTAAGCTGCATGGTAGGCGGGAAATTGTGAGATGTGGTAGGGTAAAAATTATTCAATAAGATGTCGTATGCAGAAATTTATACGGTATACGGTCTCTACCGTCCATAACAATAAAGTTGTATGACGGTGGGTCTTATTTTGAATTTTTATTTTAAATAAGAAATTTTTGTGATGGATGGTGGAAATTGGACACCGTATGGAATAAATTTTCATGATAGGGAGAGATTTAACGGAAGTGTGGAATTTGTAATATTAAATTTTAAGTTTTAAGAGCGTAAATAATAATATTTTTGAAACTATGTAAAAATCTAAATGAAATTGACCTAAAATTGCCACGTATGCACTTAGAAAACCATTCATTCTCAACTAGGACTTAAAATAACATGATTGTTACAATTTTTTTATTTTCAATGATTGAGTTCTAAGTTTTGAAAAATTAATTTTATTTAATAAATAAGCTACAAATTCTTTCACTGTAAAAATGAATTATTTATAATGTGCTATAATCTAACAAGAACTTAAATTTGAAGAAATAATTACAAAGATATCACATAATTCTAATTTTTTTATGTATTTAACACTTAAACTTCAGTTTATATGCATATTTCTTCACATGTATGCATACACATGTGTATTTTACAGTTTAAAAGTTAAACTAGTGTTTTTTTTATTGATATGAAGAGTTCGTGTGGAATAAATCTCTATTAAAAACTATCCAATTATGTACTGAGTGTTTTTTTTTTCATTTTTGAGGTAGTTTGAGGCACATGCCTCGTAATGTGAAATTGCATAGTCAAAATAAATGGGTAAAAAATATATAATAACATCATAATTTATGCATATATGAAAGGAAAGCACATTAACATCAGTCGGCCGCTTTCGTCACCACCGCCATCGGTCTTCATCCATGTCGGTTGGATTTGATTTCATTGTAGAGTCTCCAATTTGTTGTCTGCTGTGTTGGCCCCTTATCTGAAAAATTCTCTATCTCAGAACGTGCGGGTGAACTAAGAGATGAGAAATTGTAGGACTAGGGCCGGTAATAATAGAAACAAACAAAAGAAGTCTATAAGAAGCCTTCATATGATGAATTTTTGCATTGATAGCTTTACAACAGATGTCCAGAATGCTTTAAAGACACAATTGCGAAGGAGACCCTACGAAAGCTAATAACCAGAGAATTCAGTTTGGTGTACCTTTTCCAGAGTTCACATCCTCT
>NEWO01000993.1:0-11074 GCA_003013225.1 Phalaenopsis aphrodite
GACATCTTCTTTGTTTCTCTGCTTTTACCAGTATTCTTTTCCACTTTTATGTGCTATAGAATTCTTGCAAACAGACAATCTGCTGCAAGATCTAAAGAGAGAAAGATAAGGTACAATAGTGAGCTTGAACGCAAGGTGCAAACACTTCAGACGGATGCAACTACCCTCTCAGCACAGATTACTCTGCTACAGGTACTCTAGTTTCATCCATATATCTAACTAAATGTTTTTGGAGTAAACCTTATTTAGGTCTTCCATTGCATTCTATAAATTTTATCGTGCTTTCTAGGAATACTTCATTTCCTATCATTCTGAGAATCATGGTACTACATAGTAATCACTTGTTGGGTCTTTCTACTTGGATCAGACATCTTTAACATCCCATTTCATGTTTGTTTGCTTAGAGCACATTTTTCTTCCTTTCACTTATATGTTATGCTTGGAATAAGGTTATTGGAAATTATGGTCCATTATGTGGTTCTATGATGTTTTGGTGTTTAATTCTTTCATCTTTTATAAATTTGGTATTCTGTTGTTTAAAATTGCAAAATGTAGTTATCTTACTGTTGGAAAAAAAACTATGAGAAATATATCTAATATAACTAGGAAGATAACTTCAGAATTTCTTTCAAAGCTCTTTAATATTCTAGTAGTTTAGTGGAGCAATTAGCAAAGAAACAATAATTAGGAGAGAAAAATCAAGGACCTTTAGTACTATTTTATAACTGTGTATTCCCTAAATATTTATTTAACTGCGTATTCCCTAAATATCTAACACCTAAACTTTACTTTATTCTACTTTCTAATTGATTTTATTGTTGTGTTTCCTGACTTTGTTTTGTTATAGTAATAACATGGATAGTGAGCCTAAAGAGGTTGCTACACCCGCATTGTGGAAAAAAGATACGAAAATAATATTTTGTGATCTTTGTATTAAAGAGATTGAACGGGGAAATAGACCAACGACCCATTTCAATAAAGAAGGGTGGCAAAACATTACAAAAAATTTCAAGGAATGTACAGGCAGGGAATATGACAGGTTGCAAATGAAAAACAAGTGGGACCAAATGAAGAAGGAATGGAAAATATGGAAGGAATTGAAAAGGAGTTCTACCGGTCTTGGTTGGGATCCAATAAAGCAAACAGTTGATGCACCCGAGGAATGGTGGGCTGAAATACTTGCGGTGAGCTTTGTTTATAAACTTTTTTTTTTGCAACTTTCTATTTTGTTATAATTGGGTGTCTACCAATTTTTGTGTAGGTGGTGCCTGCTGCAAAAAAGTTTAAACTTTCTAGAATTGAGCCTCAATTGGAAAAGAAACTAGACTGCATGTTTGGGGGAGTGGTTGCAACGGGGAACTATGTATGTAGCCCAAGCGAGACAGGGTTCGCTGGCAATGCCGTGAATTTGGGAACCCCTGGAGGTTCAGTTGATTTCATTGACGTCCCCAGCCCAGATCAGAACTAATATGAAATTATTTCCAGTTCCAAACGTCCGAGGATTGTTGATAAAAGAAAATCTGGTGCTTCTTCTCTCAGAAAAGAGTTATCCAAGGCGGTTTCTTGTTTCAAAGCAGAATGTCAGTCTTCTCATTCAAGCACAATCGCGGAGACACTTGAAATCCTAAGTGCTACAGCCAAAATTTATGTAGATGAAGAGTTGTATCTGTTCGCAGCAGAATTGCTAGAAGACCCGATCCGTAGGGATTTCTTTGTGCAGATGTCTGTCACCCGCAGAGTGGCATATATTCGGCGTTTTTACAATCGTTTGAACAATTGATATTTTTTTTACTTTTTATCACTGGAACATTTACACTACATTATCTATTTTTTTCTAGAGTTGTGCTTGTGAACTCTGTTGTACCTTCCTAATTATTTGCAAACATTACTTTTTTTATTGTCTTCAACTCTCATATAAATGATAATTGTTTAGGGGAAACATTTAGGAATACCCATCACTGTGGATGCAAATAGAAGAAGATAGATGGAAACCCACAAGGATACACGCAGAAGAAAGCGAAGAGGGATGTTTCTGACGACAATATTTTTGATGTACGAGTACTATAACACGTATATTGATCGATCGCCATGCATGACATCTTCTTATATTGGTGATAAATGGGTTAGAGAGTTTCTTGCGGGGCACCCAACACGCTTTTGTAATATGTTTTGAATGAGTCAGGCAATATTTATCGATCTTCTGGACTTACTCGTAGGATCTCACGGTCTTCATGGATCCTCCAAGACCAATCCACGTGAGGTGCTCGCAATAACACTGTTCATATTATCCCAAAACGTGTCTATACGAGGAGCGATGGAGCGATTTCAACACTCATCAGAAATAATAAGCTGGTATTTCTCAATCGGATTAAGCGCACTTGTTAGCTTGTCCTCTCATGTCATCAGAACCTCAGATTATAAGTTTGAGCAGATACCGATTGAGATAGCACGTGATGCACGATATATTCCCTTTTTCAAGGTTTTCTCTCAGATTCATTATAGTTAACTTTTTAAGGGTTAGCAATGATATGTTAAACCTAACATTTACTCCTCAGGACTGCATTGGCGTGATTGATGGAATACATGTTGACGCATGTATCCCAAATAGTGATAAACTGGCATTTATCGGCCGTTGTGGTAGCCCTACCCAAAATGTCATGGTCGTCTGCGACTTTAACATGTGTTTCACTTTTGTTATGGCTGGCTGGGAGGGCAGCGCACATGATTGTCGAGTTCTTAAATCTGCGACACGGGATCCCAATAGTAACTTTCCACATCCACCTGCAGGTATGCTCGGGATCGAACTCATACGAATTGTTCAATTTATTAGGCAATTATTACTTTGGATCCCTAAAACAACTTGAATTTCTGTACTAATTATTCAATTTATTAGGCAAGTATTACTTGGTTGATGTTGGTTACCCATTGTAATGAGGGTATTTAAAGTCATTTTCTGATACGAGATATCACATACCAAACTTCGTACGTGCAAGTAACGTTACACGAGGAAGAAAGGAAATGTTTAATAAATGACATTCATCGCTTTGTTGTGTATTTGAGAGGACTTTTGGTGTCTGGAAAAAGAAATGGGTGATACTCCGTGATATGCCTCCCTACAATTTTTTGAAGCAGGTACAGATTGTCTGTGCTACAATGGCTCTTCATAATTACATAAGAAGACATCATTCCCGTAGCGATATTGACTTTCATTTGGCGGAAGAGGATGAAGAAAATGTGCATTCGGAAGCATTTGAATACCGGCTAAAATATGAAGTTTTGGGTGGTGCTGCTAAGTTGTTGGAGGTGGATTCCAGGCTTATGGGTCAGCAAAATGATGCTTTTATTCTGAAAGAAAGTAGGAACTATGTTATAGGGAGGGATTGAATGAAAGTGAAGGGTTGTGAAAGACAGGGAGCTTACTCTTCAGTTGAGCCTAAAATATGCTCACTGGGTGGCGAACATTCAGACATTAGAAGACTAAGATTTAGCATCAGTCGACAGTCGGCAATGTTGATTGTTGTTATCCTTGAAATTCAAACATTAGAAGGTGGTTGATGTTGTTGTGAGTCTAATAGCATTGAAGATTTCATGCATTACTGGTGTTGATGTTTATTGTGATTGACATTGAGCAATAATATTAATTTGTACTTGTCATAAGGCAACAACAAATAAAGCCCTTTAATATATATTGTACTTTTCTCATATATTTGTATATCTCACACCTATATCTTTTCATAGTTGTGAACATGGGCTCCAAATAATTACATCACATTAAAAATGCCAGTATCATTTATCTTTTATAAAGTAGATACACTTTCATGTGTAAGTTCTTCACACCAAAAATATTATAAAAGTAAATATACAAGTTTTAAAGTTAGATATATAAATACATATAATTTATGGTGTAAATTTTCTCTTCTATTTCTTTTTTAAAGTGTGTGTGTTTAAATAAAATCAATCTAGAGTACTATTTCACTACAATTGAAAAATATCGTTCTCATAAGTTCTTTTAAAAAGTTTTATCAAGCAGGGGCACTATGGTCTTTTTTCAGAAAGAGCTGTCCTACAGTTATTTTAAGACAGCTGCATCAAACAGACAGTCAGCTTCCCCGTAGCATCTTTCTAGGGCAGCGCAGCTGCAGCTGAAAAGCTGGGAAGCTGCAGCTGCGCCAAACAGAGCCTAAAACTTTCAATGAATCTTCTATATAAGGTTGTTAGACCATGAAAGTTTCTAACTTCTATAAGAAACCTTGGGTTATTGACTTTAATTTTGAAAGGATTTCCTTTAAACGTTCAATAGATATAATGAAACCCAAAAAAATAATATCAAACAAATTAAGGAAATCCAATTTTAAGAGTTACATATTTTTTTATTTTATTAATTCTTCCTAAACTAATTACAAGTTCAATAAATTCAAACTTTTATCAAGGCTATAGATAAATATAACATAAAAATATAATGAAAGGAAATGACTAGAGAATGGTTTCAAATTTTTTTTCATCAACCACGGGAATGTGATTGAGTATTAGATAATCTAAAAGTCATAATCAAGCACTCATAAATACTTTATTCCACTTATCAATAGCTCTTATTTTAGGGATTTTTTTGGGTACATACAACTATTTAAAAAACAATTGTGAAGTTGCTGAAGAAGAAGATGTTATTCAAATAGTTGTAGTGGTTATTACAAAAAAAAAACTTAAATGTTAGATCATAGCTATTAGGAAACCAACATAGATAGCCATGTTTGGTAGGAAAATGCAGCTTTCAGTTGCAGCTTTTTTTGAGAATGTGAGCAAAATGTAATTTTGCCAAGCAGAAAAAACTGTGGAGTGGCACCGCACATCCACCACACCGCTGCCCCAAATGCGCCCTTAATATAATGGTATCCACTCAAAATTCTAAAAGAGTAAATATGTACAATAATAAAATCAAACATTTCATATAAGTTAAGAATATAACACTTATATTTAATGGTGCTTCTATTCATTACTCTATTATCTGTGTGTATTCTTTGAGTTTAATTTTTCTTAGATTTTAGAGGGCAAGTACCACATAAGGACATCAACTTTCTTAATTATAGTATTTCTTAGAAGTTCACCAATTTATATTTAGGCCAACATAGCCTCTTAAGTTCATCTAAGAGTGTGGTGGATTTGGAATTTGTGAACTAAAATGTAAGTCTATGATATGATGTATGTCTTTAACAAGTAGAAGCTCATTTGAGAGATCATCAAGAATCAGGTCTTCATACTTAATTAAAAAAATTAATATCATATTAGATATATTATTCTTATAAAAATTAAGACCTTTTATTAAAAAAAAATGTTAATATTTGTATGATAAGTAAACTCTCCTGCTAACCCACTGGTTCAACTCTAAAATTATGTGATACTAGTATTTTAAGAGTGATGTAAAAAAGGTTCTCCCTAATAGTAGAAATTAAAATCATTATCAATTGAATATTTTTAGTTCTTTATAACTTGAATTTGGCTAAATATTAAAATGATATTTGTGAAAAATAACAGGTTCTTGCTTACCTACAATCATTATAAGTAATAAGGCTATATTATTATCTTTATATTTGGGGCATATATGTTCTTGTATCCATAAATTATAACATTCAAATTATAAAGTTTGGGCTTGTCTAATAGAATATGTAATTTCTATTGGTTGGATATCACATCATATAGATCATTATAACTCAATTTTATTTGCACTACACATTTAAATGTGTTGGGTAAAAAAGTATAATTTACCCAATTTACATGGAATGGCTCAAAATAGGGTCCATATTTTAAATTTATGCTTTTAACTTTATGTATAGACTTCACATTCATTACACTACCTCAATTAATGACTAACTTACAACTTTTCTTTCTTACACATGATATACATAGTTGAAATATTAATTTTTCTCCAATGCTCTTCTCTAAATACAATCACACATCTAAAAAATTTCATCTATTCCTCTAAAGTTTTCTCTATTTTCTTGATTGATATTGGGGTAAAATAATGAAGCTCTTCTATGCCATCATCATATTTATCCTCTATTTCATCCAAAAAATAGGTTTTTTTATATTGGTTTGTTTGTACCATTTCCTATGACACTTGAAATTAATTACTTTTGTGATATATTTTTGGGTAACCTTAATGGAGTATTATTAGTTAAGGCACCAAATTATGAAGGGCCAAGTAAGCTTTTTGTCTAATATGTAACGATATGATAAGTAGAAGTTTGGCCTTCAGATATAGAAGTTGCTTGTTATATTTTTCTTATGAATAAAGCATAATGAATGGTATTCTCGAGTTGAATGATATTCCTCCATTAATAATGTCTCCTTAAAACCAATAACAAATTTATAAACAAATAGTTAATTCTAAGAAGTGTAATTATCAACAAGATCCACAAAGATATTAGTATAATCAACCACCAATTTGCATAAATATATTTTTCTTCTTCATTAATGAAGTAAATGTCCCATTTAGCCTCCTTTTATCATTTAAGATTGTATCTTGGCTTTTTAGTTTCAATTTACCAAGCGTAGCCTTTTAATGGTCCTTCAATCTATGTCAATTAAAAAACTTATTCATTTGGTTGAGCATATCTAAAAAACTATTTGGGTGTGAAATCCAACAAAAGCATGAGCTTTGACTTTGATACCCTATGTTGGTTCATGCAATGGCTTGTGATTCTTAAGGTTTTTATTATAAGTTAGTTTTTAAAGTACTCACCCATACGTGGATAGACGTTCTTTGGATTTTCTATAAAATTTTCACCAATAATATTAGGTGTTGTGAGGTCATGGATGTGTTTTGTATTCTAGTGTTCATAGCCTAAAATTAGATGGTTAAAGTCATTATCATCTCTTGCAACTTATTAAAACTCTTTTCAGTGTGTAAAGTTGTTGTTCCTACTCTTCTTGATAATGTATTTAATTAATCTAAGTTAATTGACTTAGGTTGCATGGTTTATGGAATGGAAATGTAAAAATAATGCAACTCAAACCAAGAACTTGTTTTTAATATGTTTCGTTCTCTTTAATCTTAATGATAACGATTGTTGCTAAATATAATTTCAAAAACTTTTAGCGTTCTCCAAATGTAAATTTATAACAAGTGATAATAAGAAATGATAAGCATATTTATATAAAATTTGAAATATAACCCTAAGTAAAATAAATTAAATTTTTGAAAGAGGATTACATCTTCAGTTAATCTTGTTGATCAGCGCTCCCTTACCACATGTAAACAATTAATAAATATAATTTTATGAACAAGTTCACAAGGTAATGCCTAGATAGATTTGATATGTATAAAAAATTATTTTGTAGTTACATAATCACAAAATTATCCACAACATGTTTTACAAATAAAAAAAATACTACTGTAAATAAATATTTCCTAAATAATTCATAGAAACTCATGTTGTTAGGATTAAATTTTTACTACTTATAAACACTTTCTTATAACTCTTAGCATATTAAGGTTGTATTAGGTGTAGTTTCCATTAAATTTAAGCTTTGAAACCAAAAATTAATGTGGCTTGGGGTTGGCGCACTAAAAAGGGGCCAATTAGGGTTTGATTCGCTTTTAAAAAATTAAGGAAGAGAATCTAGACCTTAATATAGTTTATCCTTAAGTGTAATTAGGGTTAGGAGGATAAAATGTGTTGGCCATCAACCTAAAGAAAGAGAAACTCTGGTTTTGAATCTAAAAATTTAGTGTGGATATACTAATCTCCTGGTCATCAAACTCTAAGTTATGTTAACTCAATATATCTAAATTTATTTTTGGTTGCTTTCATGATTCTGGAGATTTAATAATACTTTATTATAATTATAAGTAGTTAGTCAAGAGAAAATTTCTTTAGTTGATAAAATTATAAGTGAGCTTTTGGCTTTGAGAAATAGACTTAGGGTTAGAAAAATGATCTAAAAATACATGAAGTTAATTTTTTTATGTTCTCTAGTGTGGATAAAAAATTTATATTCATTCAATCAATTTTGATCCACTATGTAGGTAACTAATTATGAATAGTTGTGTAGAACATTATACTTAGAAGTTCAAACAACAAGGTTTTTTTCCTAGATTTTGTGATGAATTAGATTGTTAGATATGCTTCTACAAAATTGAAAGATTGTTAAGCAATATATAGCAAGAGCTAAGAAAAATATAAACTTGATTACCTTCTGTATTTCATCAATAATGCAGGGTTGAGAGAAGTAAACAGAACTAGTTTCCATTGAAGATGATAACCACCATGCTCGCACTCCTACCTTGGGTATATCTAAATAAATTTTCCAACAACAAAACTCCATTCATTTCATTCTTCAATGATGAAATAGATTTTATGGAGAAGTGCTAAAAAGAGGGAAAGGGAAAGAGGGAGAGAGATAGAGAGAGAGGGAGGGGGAGAGAGAGGGGAAGGGAGGGAGTGAGGGAGGGAGTGAGGGAGGGAGTGTGTGAGAGAGAGAGAGTGAGAGAGTAGTTACTCATGTGTAACAACTCATCATCACCATTCCAATGATTAGAGGCTTGCCACTCTAAATAGAAATTGATTATTTGAATATATTTTAAGCCAAATAATCATTTTTAATTAATTTAAACTAATTTTCTTATGATAATTAAATATTTAAATTCCAAATTTCCAAAGATTTAGAATTAGAAATTCAAAAGTTTAAACAACAATAAACACACAGACACATATAAATACAAAATATTGCACATATTTATCATATAACATAAAATAAAGTAAAATTTCATAAGAGTCATTATCTTGTTCAAAGTTCTTGGCCTTCTTAACCAACAATATTTTTCTTTGATTGGGGCCTTTGTGTTTAGTTATTTTCTCACATAATTATCATCATTGTCACATCAATGATTCTCTCTTCAGATGTCTAATTCTAGTGACAATGATAGGCTAATAATAATTTGCCTTCCATTGGTTTTTGTATCAAAGCATAACAACCCACAATTATTTCTATCTTTAATGAAAGGTGTGTTCCAATCTTTATGAATTCTTCATGAAATGAGTCTCTTTTAAAGCCCATAAGATTGTGATATGAGTCATTAGTTCTATGACTTCAAATTTTATGTTGGCACCTAAAAATTGTGCTAAAAGCAATATACTTCTCACTTTTAGTAGAAGTGTTGAATTACTCCATTATACATAATGTTAATCAGCTTTTCTACCTAAATAGCAAAGAAGAAATAATAAAAAGCATTAGAAGTGAATATAGGGAGTGGAGGTAAGCATTTATGTGGTCGAACCATTATAGCTCAATTTGCATGCTTGATGTTTCCCCCATGCTCTTCTTTTTTTAGCAATCATTATAATAGATGAATACAGTAAACACTAGCATCCATCATTGTTTGACTTAATTATCATCAATATTTAACCATCAATATTATCATCTACATTATTTAACTATCAGCACTCATTGTTGATAAATTCCATTGATTATTATCATATTATTGTTTTCGCTGACCACTCAATAAAATTGCTTCACATTGTCATCTAATTATTTCGCTAGCATTTTCCATTAATCTCACAACTGATAGGTTGTTAATCCAAATTTTATAATCCTATATTTTGTAGCTAATAGAGAAGATGAACTCTTGTGATCATCACCTTATCTAATAAACATTTCAAGATGATATGGTTCCATGATTTTATTTTATTTTATCATTTATTGAACACTTAAAAACACTCACGCATCTAGGGGTGTAAACGAACCGAACACGAACGAACATAGCTCATGTTCCTGTTCGGTTTGTTTGAAATTAAGTGTGTTTGAAATAGGTTGGGGTTTGAAATTGTTCGTGAATTTACTGTTCATGATTGGTTTCATTTGTTTGAAATTTGTTTGAAATGTTTGAATTGTTTGAGTTATTTGAATTTTTTGAATTATTTGAAATCTTACAAATTTGTTTGTATTGTTCGAATTTTTTGAATTGCTTGAATTGTTCGAAATCTTTCAAAAGCTTAAATCAGTATGAAATTAATGTTTAAATCTGTATGAATCATAACACAAATGCACAATAGTCAAAGCACAGCTCAAAACAAAACCATAATATTAGATCTTATCCATAAAAAAATTAGATCTAAAGGCAATATGTGTGATACACTCTGAAAAACATCAAAAACTAGGTTCCACTCCAAAAAAACTAAATCAATCAAAAAGAAATATAAGAAAATTAAAGTTAAGAGGCGAACTTAAAGATAAATATGAAATATTAAAGAAAAGAAACTCAAAGATGACACCTCGGTAGCCTTAAAAGCAACCAAACAATAATATCGAGCAACCAAGCAAGAATACAGAGCAGTCGATCCAACATCGAGTCGCCGACTCATTGAGGACAAAGAAACTTTATCGAAGACAAAGATAAGTAGAGATTAGAGAGCGAACACAAATGACAAACCCTAAGTTCTCATGGTTGAAAGTTTTTCGTGATTTTGAGATTAGAAGGAGAAGAATCAGAAGAAGGGGAGCCAACCAAAACTTAAAGCTTTCGAGAAGGCAAGGGGAGGACAGTTGGGGTAAAGTGGCTTAGGCTTTTTTGTTTATATATATAGTAGTTTAATATATTACATTAATTATATAGCTTATATTATTTAAATATATGATATTTATACAACTAATATTAATATATTATTATTAATTTATTATATATTATAATTTTTAAAATTTAATTTTTTAAATATGATAAATATTTAGAACATATAATTATTCTTAACATATGATAATTTTTTTAATATATAAGTATTTTAAATTATTTTATATTTCGAACAATAACAATTCGAACACGATCGAAAAAATGATTGTTCGTGTTTGGTTCGTTTATAAACCGAAAGAAAACAAATTATCCAAATAAAATTTTAACCAGATGAATAATTTTCTTAATATAAGTATAAATCAAGTTAGTACTACTTTAATTATATTGTTGTTACTGATACTAAAATAATGTTCTCGTTTATTGTTACTATAATCGTGATTATCAAAAAAGCAAATCTAAATACATACATTCTAATGTAAACACTAACTGATCCCAACAACCACTACCAACATA